>CAIGRT010181812.1:4980-42565 GCA_903798405.1 Fraxinus platypoda
TTTTTTTTTGTGGAAGTCTTATTGTATTCATGCACATCGATACCACAGTTCATAAATCCACTGTTTATAAATGATCTCTAATGATCTTGTGAATGGAATAAACAATATTTAACTTCTGAACATGAATATCTTATGCTTTTTATTTGGTCTGCTTTGCTGGTATTTTGCCCTTGTTCGATCCCCATTTTTTTTAAAATACATTTTTCTCTCTCTTAAATTAGACCACACATTCTTCAATAAAATAATATTACACGCAAACGCAAAACTTTTCCTTATTTTTTGACCACACATTCTCCATAAATCTACTATTCCAAAATGCATTCTTAGCCAAAAATGGGGCTCAAACAAGCTCTTTATTATATTTTTGTCCTGTACAAGGCTTCCTCTAGATTTTAATTTTCTGTTCTTTCTTTCTTAATTAAACAGGGACAAGAATGCTTCATCTGCAAACAACATGGTCATCGTGCAAGAGATTGCCTTGAGAAAAGCAGAGTGGAGTCCTGGAGTTCTAAGATGTGTTTAAAATGTGGAGAGTCTGGACATGATATGTTTTCATGTAGGAATGTCTATTCTCCCGATGATCTCAAGGTTTGTGAATCTTCTGTTGTTTGAATTTGTATTGATTGTATATTTTAGAGTTCTCGAGGATGTTTAAGCGTTGCTGAATATATATGAGTGTGCTCCTTGATTTTATTGTTCGACATATTATGTTTAATTTTTCACCATTCCTTTTGATCTTTGCAGGAAATGCAGTGTTACATTTGCCAAAAGTTTGGCCATATGTGTTGTGTAAACTATACTGATCTCACACCAAGAGAGGTCTCCTGTTATCGATGTGGTCTATTGGGCCATACTGGTTTGGTGAGTTTACATGATGTTATTGGTTTAGTTCTTAAGGTCACTGACTTATTTGGAAGATAGAACATTTAGAACTCAAATTTAGTACTTGTTTGGGAGAAATTATAATCTCATTATAATTTGAAGTCAAATTTAAACATTGATTATATCTACACATTCACACCTATTACCTACTTATTATCCACACATTTCGTGGGACCCAATATTCCTTTTCGTTATAATCCCATTATAATCTCTCCCAAACAAGCACTTAATGTAGTATACAATTATTCAGCTGTTAATTCATTTACTGTAATGTCGTCTATAGTATTAGTTTTAGGCTGAAACTGTAGTTAACTTTTATGTTCTTGTTTGATATGCTTTGCGAGTAGCGAGTCACTAAAATATCAAGTCGCAAACTCTTACCACTTTCTGTATATTGCCAGTTTAGAGTAGGATCTAACGAAAAACTTACTCTTAATATTCTTAAGGACAATTCATGAGCTCGAGTCAGCTGCACCAGTTTTCTTTATGAATTTAAATCTTTTGAGGGGAGGATTGTAGCTGGGGGGCTGGGGAGATGGGTTTGAGAATTGGCTACAAGATGCATCTTATAGTCTTGTTTAGCTGCATTCCTTGCTGCACTCTGAGTAGTTATCCTTCTTGATATGCATATCATTACACTGGGCATGTTGAACACATCCCACTTATTTACACGGGATGTTGTCTTTACATGAGTGGACAGTGTTCTATATATCTCATGTCACAATCTCAACGACCAGGAGGACTACTTCGAGTGTAGCTAGGGACCGACCTAAAGGAAGTAGAATCTTTGGCAATATGAGCATCTTCAATTTCATTTCGCTTGCTGTTTGATATGCGAGGTTCCTTGCATCCTCTATTGCCAGATCAGTTAGTTTCTTTTTCTTATTTATGCAGGCTTGTACAGGGTCCCGTGGGGATACAACTGTTACTGGATGGGATAATTCATGCTACAGGTGTGGGGAAGTGGGGCATTTTGCTCGTGAATGTATCACCTCAACAAAAGTATGTTTAGTTCCATGTTGGGCCTTTCATGATTTCTTTCCTCTTAATTATGTCTTTTCGCAAACTCTGAAGTCCATCTGTTGTCTTATCTCTGACGGGGAACCTTGTCTTTATCTGTTTTCTCATAGGCTGTCAAGAGAAATCATGAATTTTCGACCCCCAAGCAGAAATCTTCTAAGAAGAATAGAGATCTCAGTGAAGTTAAATATGCTTCTCATGATCTTGGCAAGAGATATAAAAGAGAGACCCAATATGAAGGAGGATACGCATCAGCCTCAAATGCAAAACATAGAGGTGGTTGGATCACTGAAGACCCTGGAGATTATCGTAGCAATAAATACGAAGAAAATAACTGGAGATCTCCTGCAACACCGAGTCACAAAAGAGCCAAGATTTTTAACTCAACGGACGAGAGCGCTTCAAATTCTCATTCTTCAAAATATCCCCGTAAGCATCATTTTAGTAATTCAGCTTCAAACGGGTTGGCCAAGTTTTATAAGCAGCGGTTTTCTGCCTCGCGTTTTGGCAACAGCAGTTATGATGGGACGAGAAGAGATTATGGTTGGCGATAATGGAGTATACATTCCCAAGAATGCTGGTTTGGGCATTTGTTGCATCTGGACGTCTGCTCGGAGAAGGCAATGCAACTATTCTTTGCCTTTTGGGAGATCATATCTTATGGATTCATTAGGTGGCTCAATAGAAAGTCGAGTCAACTTGGTACGTGGTTAAATTAGATATCAATGAAATATCCCTGACTTAGTGCGATATCTAACTTAACACTGGCCTTGCATTCTCCCCTCAATTTTTTCGCCGTTTTATTGTACTATATTTCTGCCTGCAATGTGTTTTTGAAATGCTCGTGCCAACAGGCATCTTACTGTATTGTCGTAGTGAGTGATTTCCATAATTTGTATTTTTATCTCATTTTCCAGGCTCTTTGGTAGTCAGTACCCATTTCTATAGTTTATATTTCTCTGAAGCAGTCCATTATCTTCTACAGTGTATAGATTGCGTTCATCTTTGAGCAACATACGTTGGACACTTCTGTACTAATCATATTTTTTTTTGTCCAAAATACCTTTGATTTCAAATTTAAAAACATTGATCATGTAATTAATTTATGAAAATTAATTGCTTACTGGAAAGTCCTTAAAATATGTATTATAATCTGAGAATATATTTCTTTTAATAATAATAATTTCTCAGCTATCAAAATGTCTTTAAATATGTGTTTGGCAAATATATTTGAAAATTGTTTAATGGTTAATTTTTGAGTCAATAATATTTGAGAACAATGTGTACTAATCAATGAAAAGTTTAAAATTAAATTGCAATAAAAAAAGTCGTGATATAAATATGAAATTAAGTAAAAATTAAAATATTTAATACAATTAAAATCGAGTGCACTTATTAGAAACAATATTATAAATATAGCCAACTTCCTCGTATTTCATGAATCTTATATTTTTCAATTTCGTCATAAATTATTCTTTAGACACATCTGATCGCATTGATTGAGTGTTCGTAGTGACCGAAGAGATCAAAGACCACTATATCCGATATAAAATGTACGATGGTTGGCTCGAATATTTACTATTAAGTGTTTTTATAAATACAATAGGGTCTATAAGTGCAAGTCAACTGAATACCGTGATTGATGAGTGGATAGATGAGTTAAGTGCACCTCCTACCCAGTGGGAATTAATGAGGCTGGTCCTTGTCTACTGGTGGGGAAGGTCATAGTGAAAGAAATTTTGCTACTTTATCATACGAATCTTAATATCTTCTTTGACAGATGCATAGATAGATGAAAATGATGACATTGTATAAAACAATCCATTGAAAAACTGCCATGTAGTATTATGTCAATCTATCTGTCAACAAAGATGACACTATAGCTTGATTGTAGTGAAAGCAGTAAGCTGGAAAGTAGTCGCCCTACTTTAATTTGCACATCCCCGACACCTAATCGAAGACACGCTGCTACTACAAGAATTACTTTTGCTTCTTTTTTTTCCCTCTAGTTACTAAGATGCTTCAATTCGTTAGGTTGTCTCTTGCTTGCTTATGGATTTAGCAGCAGTTCGAAAATGTTGCCCTATTTCGAGATTATCCTGATCTATGCTTATTTTCAACTTGCCAAAGAATTTCGTCGATTGCTATGCCATTCCTCATCTCTGGGCGCCGCCTTAGCCCTGTCCTACTATATGTATAATGGAGTTCGTCATTTATTAACCGATTTTTCTGGATTTGAAAGAAAAAGATTGAAATGATCGTTCAAAATTGGATTCTCACATATTTAAATTTAAACAACGAATTTTTCTTTTCTTATGAAATTATTATATTATCGTTGATAGCTCTCTTCTTTAAAGCTTATGCCGTAGAACCGGACATCAGGCTATTGGCCTTTTATCTGCATCTTCCCGACCGGAAGGGGTTCGCTTTGTTTGGGATGAACTCGCATATCGTTGATAGGTTTCTTCTTTAAAGCTTATTCCGTAGAGGCGGACATCGGGCTATTGTACAGTTTGCGGACATGAGGTTTTTTTCAATGATTTTATTTAATTTACATTAAGAATAATGTGAAAAAATATATATAGCGGGAAAATTTATTCCGAGCTTGCTAAAACTAAATTTTAGCAGGATTGTCTCAAGAAAACCCAAGGATGTGTGGGCAGTTCATCTCATCGTTGGTACTTGGTACTTACCTCATAGATGGAAAAAATATTTCAATATTTGGAGATTGATCATTAATAATTTTCATTGATCTGGCCAACTTGTTTTTATTACTCCTTCCGTTCCATTTATGTAGGCTCACTTTCTTTATTTTCTTGTCCCAATTATATAGTCTTATTCTTTATAAAAAATGTTTTGTTTTGTTCGTTTACCAATATACCCTTATTTCATCACTACTTCCAATAATAATTTACCACTAATTATTGATAATTAAATGAGGGTAAACAATGAAAGTTTTTGGCAAAAATTGCTTTTCCAATAACATAAATAAGATTTTTTAATTCGTGTGAAAAACAAAACAAACTTATATAAATGAGACGGAGGAAGTATACAAGTTTAGTAGAAACGTTTTACCAAATTTGAATAGATTCTACTCTTGAATAGAGAGGATAGACAAGTTTTCTAATTTTTTTTCATTGTAGCGTCCAAGCATAATATTTCATATTAAACGTGAATATGTTTAGTGCGTCTCGGCTCTTCAAAAATAAATGACCAATTGTGCTTTCTGGCGTTGCAATGGGTAAGGGATCTTACACAAAAATAGTTACTAATCAGGTAAGAGTGAATAGAAGATAAAAATTCTCCATAGATGAGATCGAGTTCACATCTAGCTCAATCGCTAATATCACACTCAATCAGTATATTAGATAGATGCATTCTCGTGCAATTTTAACAACACGTTCACTTGCTTGTGAATTCCTTTTTCCTTTCACGGAAGATTTGGCACCATTCACTTTAGGTCTTTCTTCGAGGCTTGGGAAAAAAACTTTTTGTCGATCTCTAATGGTCGAAAGGATGAGAAGATACCATTTGTATCGGAGTTAAACCTCCAATACTCGAGAGTGATTTCACGAGCTTTCCTTAACTGTACCACTCGATGTAAGGATAAAAGCAGAATCGATATGTGGGGTTAGTCGTGCAAGATAGACGAATAAGCATTGATTAGGCCTAACTTCTCTTATTTGTTGCTGATGAGTGCGATTTTAGTTATTCAATAGTCAATTATCTAAAATTATAAAAAAATCCAACTCTACTTAATTGGAAGATTATTACGATTTCTTCCATGAATATTTTGTTTTGACTCGAGATTTCATCTTACCGCAGATTTTCAACTCGGACTTGTTACAAAGTGGACGAGGGCGTCAAAATATATAAAATTTTGTAATAATTGAAATAAAAATTCCGAAAAAGAAAAAAAGAAAACTAAAATGAAAAATATACCAAGCGGGTAAAAGTAAGTAAAATCAGAACACGACAGGGAGCATATAACGCTCTGCTCAGATATTCGCGTTCTGAAAATCGTCAAAACAATTCCCTCCATTTTTCCTTCTACATCTTCACTCTCCCTCTCTAAAAGCACGAAGTACGATTCAATTCGTACCAACGATTTCAACTGGTGAGTCTCTAATATTTGAAGCCCCAAATCGATAATTTGTTTGAATTCTCGCCCCAGTTGTTTTACCCAACCAGTTCATGTAGAACCCTAGACTTCAATTTTGTTTTATACTTCACTATATTTTTTGAACTGAACTTACTTAAATTTCAATCATTTTCTAATTTTTTTCGAGTTACAGTAGTTTTTAGTTGTTCTGAACATGGGTTTTTTATATTTCCTGCTCGTTAGAGTTTTGCTGTATTCTTCTTAAATTCGAGTAATTTTTTTTTAAAAATTTATAAGGTGTTTAAAACTACTCTTGTTTCGGCCTCGACTAATTTGTTTTTTGTTTTTTTTTTTCCCTCTGCAGGAGTGTTATAAACTTCCTCGATCCTCATAATGTACATAAAGCAGGTAATTAAGTAGCTGTCAGTATTTCCTTTTGTTAACGATTTGTTTCTTATTTTTAGTTTCCAATTATATGGTTTTTTTGTGTGGAATTTTTATTGTAGGTTATAATAGAAGGATTTAAGAGTTACAGGGAGCAAATTGTAACTCAACCTTTTAGTTCCAAAGTCAACTGTGTTGGTAAATGATATTATTCCTTTTTCAAAATTCTTTATGTTTTTATGTTAATTTCTTCATAGAATATTTTGAATTAAGAGCATTAATCTTCAGGAAATCGTTTATATTCAATTTATTCAGTTAATAAATTTTATCTGTTCCTCTGCAGTTGGTGCTAATGGGTCTGGCAAGTCTAATTTTTTCCATGGTAGGCTTATTTAGAACTTTACATCATATCTGGGTTAATGGTCATGCCTTGGCTTTCGCTTACTAGTTCTTTTTTCTGAATTAAATAAAATGTTTAACAATTACAGCAATACGTTTTGTGATAAGCGACCTATTCCATAATCTACGCAGCGAAGAAAGGCAAGCGTTGCTTCATGTATGTTTTGTGGTGCAATGGTTTTCTACCAGTTCTTTTGCCAATTCAGCTAAATAGTTATGATGATTTAACTGAACATTACTTTCACCTTTGGCAGGAAGGTGCAGGCCACCAAGTGTTATCTGCTTTTGTGGAGATTGTATTCGATAACTCTGACAACCGCATTCCTGTAAACTTTGCTTATAAGTTTATGTGCCTCCTGCATATTTGTTACTAAATTGCTCTGCTCTCATTATTTTGTCTTCTCATGCATTTATTATTATAATAATCATCCAAATGCTTGAAACTCTGCTGTGATAAAATTCTCTCACACAGTTAAGCTTGAATTATTAATTTATATAGCTGATCCCAATTTTATTGGGATTAAGATCTAGTTGATTATCTCATTTTTCCATCGATCAATTCTTACTTCTTTATACCATAATAGGAACCAGCTCCAGCTCTATCCTTAGGCTAATTAGCAATATCCGTGGCCCACTGAGGATTAAATACTATGATTCTCCGACACGGAGTCGTGTAGGAAACTCCGAAACATGATTTTTAATAAAGTAATGACACGACACGTTGGTTACACACTGATTAAGTTTTTTAAAATTCTTCATTTATATAGTTTTATATTTGTTATTAATTTTTCTTGTTGAAACTTTTTAAATAAGAGTACCTATTTGTTATTTGATAATAACCTTGGGTTAAAAATATATAATATTTCTATAACGAAAGAAAAATGACCATGGTAGAGTATCTGAGCAACATCCAACACGTGTCTGACACGGACACACCATTCTAGTTGAAGTGTCTGTGCAACACAAATTCAATATGATGTTTATAGTTTTCATGTTTCTATTTTGATGCATATTAGAATGATTTAGTGTACCTCGTAGACTAGTTAAAGAATGAGGTAGCATTGGAGTTGCTCTTGATAGAGCTAATGAATTTCTCTTTTCTAAGTTTTAGTTACCTGGTGTCTATTTATATGTGAATCGTGCCATGGATCAACAGTAAATGATAATATCAGGTGTTCCATGGATCAACAGTAAATGATAATATCAGGTGTTCTGTATGTGATAGAATTTGCTTAGTTATTGACTTAATATAAATCGTGTAATAAAATTCGGTTTTGTACGCAAACACACGTAGTTTATCATAGAATTTCAGTTATATTTTCATCATCTCAAACTATCCTGCATGTGTGATGCATAGCGTGTTTACATGTCCTTGAATCTTTTGTACTTTTTTTTCTTGGGTTCTTTGAAATTCTATCATTTTTGTTTACAGGTTGATAAGGATGAAGTGCGTCTCAGGAGAACTATTGGTGTGAAGAAAGATGAATATTTTTTGGATGGAAAACATATTACGTGTGTATCTATCATTTTCTTTAGATGAAGAATTTGTTATTAACTTTTTCTTTTCTTTCCTTGCTGCTGGTCCCCTTTTGATGATTGCTTGACATGTGATAGTTGCATATTTTTCAGGAAGACAGAAGTTATGAACCTGCTGGAAAGTGCTGGATTTTCTCGTTCTAATCCTTATTATGTTGTGCAGCAGGGGAAAGTACGGTGATTTTGCTTTATGATTTAATCTTTGCTTAGCTAAACTTGTGCTCATCCTTCTGATTTGTTTCACAGATAGCATCATTAACACTGATGAAGGATTCTGAGCGACTTGATCTGCTGAAGGAAATTGGTGGGACACGAGTTTATGAGGAGAGACGACGTGAAAGTTTGAAAATCATGCAAGAAAGCGGCAAGTGCTACTTGATTTGTTGTTACTTCTTACATGTAATTATATTTACTCTAACAGTTATCTGCTAATCAGGTAACAAGAAAAAGCAAATTAGTCAAGTTGTTGAATACTTAGATGAGAGACTTCGAGAGCTGGATGAAGAGAAAGAGGAATTGAGAAAATATCAGCAGCTTGATAAGAAGCGAAAATCTCTTGAATACACCATCTATGACAAGGAACTTCATGATGCAAAGCAGAAATTGACCGAGGTTTGTCAAACCACTGTAAAGTAGATATATAAAAATCACGTGTGATTTCACCAAAAAGCTATCCCTTGAATTTTAAATAATTGATTGAGATGCTTTTTGAGTTGTGTTTTACTGTTTTCCTGGTGGGCTTCAAAGAACTAGGTCACTTGGGAAAAAGACTTTGCAAGCAATGGTCCTTATTTTTGCTGCAAGATCAGTGCTTACACAGAAGTCTGCTGTCTGCTTTCTATCCATTTGCAATATTCTTTGCTTGCTTAACGTCACTGACTTGAATGTTACTATGTGAAGCTGTATATGATTATCATAATTGGACCAACTTTGATTTGTTTTGGCCCAACATATAACACAAATGCATGTTCAAGGTCCATAGCAACAAAAATATTTCGAAACAACATAAAACATTGACACAATAATAAGTTTAGCATTAATTCAGGGTCCATTCTATGAAAATATTTGAAATCTGATCAATAACTAGTGCGTAATAATTCAAGAGTTTGCACGAAACTTTATCGGTTTGTGTGATATGGTGTAAATCTTTAGAAACGCACATAAGCACATGAAAAACTTTTTCTAATTTGTGAAATAATTGCCATTCATACTGAGTATTCTGTAATAAACAAAAATATTGTTACTTGAAGATAATTATTAAATCTCATTTTTCGAGACACCGTGAATAGAAAATGGACTTGTGACCAAAGATCTGGCTTTGTTCACCATATGGCTTTCAAGAAAGTACTTTGTTGTGCTTTTTGGTGCAGGCTTTTGTTGTTATAAGTACATATTCAGTAGATGCGTAGAAGTTGCAAATTAGATTGTGGCTCTCAATGGCCGTGTAATGCCTATATCATATCATTGCAATAAAATTTCAAATTATTGCAGATAGAAGAGGCTCGTACCAAGGTGTCTGAAACGTCTATGAAGATGCACAATAGTGTGATGGACGCCCATGAAAAGTCGAAGGAGCTGGATAAGTCACTTAAAGATCTGGGTAAAGAAGTTCAAATTTTAAGCAAAGAGAAAGAAGCAATAGAGAAACAACGGACAGAAGCTATTAAGAAGCGTGCAAAGCTCGGGCTTGATGACAAAGACCTGAAAGAGAAGATCACTGGCAACACCAAAGCGAAGGTGTCCACATTCGACCTCTTAATTATCATTTACTACTCCTGGGAGCATGTGCTCGAAAAGGAAATATAGTAGCAAGGTGGACTGTTTTGTTGATTATGTACTTTTACATTCCAGGAGGATGCAGTGAGACAGCTTGAGCTTTTGGAGAAAGAAATTCAGGAATCTACTGGCGAGCTCAATAGAATCATGCATTTGCATGGTGATCAGGTCAAAAAGGAGGAAGATTTGACGCGAGAGTATGTCGTGCTTATTTGTATTTATGCACAAGAATTTTGTGAACAAGTGATAGTCTCAATTTGATATTTATGGTAGCAGAATGTAATTTGCACTTCCAATTCTAAAACATGACACTTGAGTGCCTTCTTTTTTGCAACTGAATTTGCTGATTTTGCCATCCCTCTGGGGCACTCCTAAAACCCTATTACGAATTTATGGTAATCCCACAAAACATATTTGAATTCTTCTACTAATTTTGCAAGTTTTTGTGCCCGAGTAATTAACTTGCATGTTATTATCCTGTTATGTTGTAGGAACGTACTTCATGCTCCTTAACTTGTATCTTTTATGGCGTGACAGTGCATACTATGATTGTTGTTTATCTACTTGATGCATGTCTATTCACATGTATACTCTTAATTGCTTAACTTTTATCCATACACAATAACCAATTTGGCCTTATTCTCAATAACTTTTGGGTCGGCTATATAAATTTATTCTTTGCTACATCAATATATATCATAAATGTTTAATAGAGGTTACTCCTTTAGAAAAAAAACTAAATAAAAATCCACATTGAAGATGTTATAATATCTCTCTATAAACTCCTGCTGCACAATAAAGGAAGGGTTTCTACATGTTTATGCATCCTGTAAGTGCTTTCTTTATGTTTTATGAGAAAAAAATGTTACGTGTGCTACTTTTCAAGCATGTGATACCTATTGATATTTTAATTTCTGAAGATATTATTTTAATTGATCTGATGCAGAGAAATTGCTTTACCATATCTCATGATATTTCTTGGGACTGTAATATGTACTGCGTGAATATAGTAAATATTCTGATGAAAGTTCGTGCTGTGGTACATAGGATTATGAAACGCGAAAAGCAACTTAGCATGCTGTATCAGAAACAAGGTCGCGCCACCCAGTTTGCTAGTAAAGCTGCTCGTGACCAGTGGCTTCAAAAGGAAATTAAGGACTATGAGCAAGTTTTATCTTCAAACCGAGCACAGGTAACTATTACTAACGGTTTTATATCGTGTATTTGAAACGTTATATTTGGCATATGTACCTTGTTAGGTTTAAGTAGTCTGTCTTCCCGATGGCTAAAATTGTTGATTGGGATTTCTGAAATAATCCTTTATGTGGCACACCATTCTTCTTTAATGTCTCTTTCACTGTAAAGCTGAGCAATCCACTTTCATTTGCTTCCAGTTATTCTTTTATTCCATAATGAGTCAGTTTCATTTTGAATAAGTAAACCTTTTACATTCTCTATTCTCATTGAAAGCAGTACAGAAACACGAATCAATTCTTTAGTTTATCTGATAGTTTTGGAACTTCGAAAACAATTTATTTAGATGAGCTTTGTTATTTGCCCAATGTTGGGACAGAAGGTGTTTGGGATATTCTTATAAGCACAAGTTATTCATCTAGAATTAGTCCCTATAAGCATTTTAAGTGTTTGTCGTTGCTTATCAACACAGAACAAAGGCACTTTAACAGTGCTTATAAGTTTTTGTAAGATTTTCAATTTTCCGAACAAACTCTTAGATCTTATGATTTCCCAACATGGTTGGGAGGTTTTCCATGAAGTAACCTATTTGACTTCAACAAGTTGTCACAGTAATTGTAGTTTAGCTTGTATATCACGCTAATCCTTTGGGGATGGTTTTGTCTATCACTCTGCTTCTGCATTGAATTTCTTCCATAATGAGCATATCTTGAATAATAAAATTACGAAAACCGTGAATATGCATGCTGAAAATACCTTAATATTCTTTTTTCTTTCTTTTTTCGCCTTAGTTTTCCTCTAAATTGAAATGGTTGCCAATATAGTTCACCAAGTGTATTGACCGAGAATGTTTCTTTGGGCACCATACTTCAGTCACCTTCACTGAAATGTTACTATACTTATGCGAGGATGCCTCATACTTCAGTCACCTTCACTTCAGAAGATGTTCCTCTTTTACTGTCTCGTGTTTGCTGATCCATGTTTGCTTCCCTCTAGTGGTGTAATTTGGTGTTCCTGAGATTTAGTCTATAATGATGCATGAATATTTGCATGAAATTATTTTTCTTTTCGTGGTTGTTTCAGGAGCAAAAACTTAAGGATGAGATTGAGCAGCTAGAGAAAGATATCAGAGAGCAGGATGCCTATATCACAGGCCGGAAAAATGAAGCAGCGTCATTGGAATCTCACATTTCTGGATATAGAGAAAAATACAATCAGTATAGAGTGAAGAGAGATGAGCTACTTGATGAGCGGAAGTATGATTATCAATTTATTCATGTTAACCTGTTCAAAAAGACTCTTCAGCTTGCAATCTGATTTGTACGTTACTTTTCAGGTCATTGTGGGGAAGAGAAAGTGAGCTCTCTGCTGAAATTGAAGGGCTCAAAACAGAAGTTGCAAAAGCAGAGAAAAGTCTTGATCATGCAACTCCTGGGGTGAGTGCATATTTGCTTCATGCTTGATTATTTTATCTCACTTTCTTTTCTTCTCTCTCCTGGTTTTGTGTAAGAAAGCAAAGAGATTATAGAAAATGAGGTTAACCCCCACAATGCTCATCTGTGCATACTGCTTGGATTTTTTTTTTTTTAATGTGGTAGTGTATAATTATGTTTAATGCATGTTTTTGGGCTTTCCTGCTATTTGATTTAAATGCTTTCATGCTTCACGCTTGCCACTGCTCCTGCGTTATGTGACTAGTTGTTGACTTCTAATTAATTTTTGCCATCTCTAGCTGACTAGACAAAGGGGATGATGGCCCCATGACTGATGATATTATGTATTTGGTTTAAAATACTGGATCTTTTGTTCCTTTCTTTTCCGATTCTTCTTAAATCTACATTCCTTCTTTTGACCTTACCTTCTTGTGAACTCTCAGGATATAAGAAGAGGACTAAATTCGGTTAGGAAGATATGTAGAGAGTACGAAATTTCTGGAGTATTTGGTCCAATTTTTGAGTTGCTAGATTGTGATGAAAGATTTTTCACAGCTGTTGAAGTTACTGCTGGAAACAGGTAGAAAAAACTCTTTTCTCCATTACTGGCAACACGATTTTCTTGTACCTTTTTTCGTCTTTTTTTGACAAGCCAAAATTTCATTGTTAAAGGAGATAAAGGCTGGGTACAATTTTTTTGCTATATGACCAGCTGACCTGGCTTGCATATTTCTTCTTGCCTTTATTTATTCATATTCTCTTTATACAGTTTGTTTCATGTGGTGGTTGAAAATGATGAAATATCGACCCAGATAATTAGACACCTTAATGCACAGAAAGGTGGACGAGTTACGTTCATACCATTAAACAGGGTGAAAGCTCCACATGTTACTTATCCACAGAGCTCTGATGTGATACCGCTTTTGAAAAAGCTGAGATTTTCCCGGGAATATAACTCAGCATTTGCTCAGGTTAGTCAGGAAGTACCGCGTTATTTCCTGTCTATTAGTTTGTAGCTATTATCAGTGCCTAATCCAAATCCCAATCGGAGTTATTGATGGTTCACAAGTTGGTAGTTGACTAAAGTATTTTTTTTGGTGATTCATCCGTGCATGTTTATCATAAAAACACTAAGATATTCTAGGACCAAAAGTTACTAAACGTAAATCTCATACATGCTTCAGCAGTTTCTTTGATTTTCTCTTAGAAGGTCGATTTAACTTGCAAGAATGAAGCCCTGATTTCTATCTTCACTGGACCTGTGGACTGGCAGTGTTTTCCTGTATGAGTCA
This sequence comes from Fraxinus platypoda, assembly GCA_903798405.1. Lineage (NCBI taxonomy): Eukaryota > Viridiplantae > Streptophyta > Magnoliopsida > Lamiales > Oleaceae > Fraxinus > Fraxinus platypoda. The sequence goes on from CAIGRT010181812.1 coordinate 18,999, forward strand.
ACTGTTACTTTACTCTCTTCGGTGTTGTAAAAAGTATTCAGAATGAATGAGATCACACTGTCAACAGCAGTTCTTTATTTTCACTTTGGTAGAAGATAGAGAACTCCCCCGTAAATTTTGTATGTGATTTTTGTATCCTTGCTGAGATATCATATCATGAAGCAAAATTCATGTATTATTTTATTTATTTAAGAACTTCTCCATCCTTGTTGCCTCTTATGGGGAGATAAATGCCTTATGACTTGAGGAGATTTTCTAAAATCACCTGTGCGCGCGTGTTCATCATTCCGTCTAGATGACTTTGCATGAATTATTATAACTACGATAGCCTGCAGATCTGCTTAACCTTCTCTGAAGATGGCTGATAATGTTTTTTTTTTGTCAACTATTGTTTATTTTTACTTCGTATATTTCGTACTTTAGTTTTTAGCTGTCATATGGTGTACATGGTTATGTTTATTTTGTCTATCACTTTATTCTTAATTTGACAAATTGACAGGTGTTTGCGAAAACTGTAATTTGTCGAGATTTGGATGTTGCTACAAGGGTGGCCCGCATGAATGGTCTGGATTGCATCACTTTGGAAGGTTGCTGTTGAACTTCACACTGTCTGTTGTTTGTTTATTCTTCTTGGCATCTCTGATGTCATCACAAATCGCCCCTTTGCTGCAGGTGATCAAGTAAACAAAAGAGGTGGAATGACTGGAGGCTTCTATGATTATAGGCGTTCGAAACTGAAATTCATGAACACTATTAGACAGAATACAAATTCTATAAACGAGAAGCAAAAGGAATTGGAGATAGTTAGATCTAAAATTCAAGATATCCTTGCAATACTTCTTTACAGTTTCTTTTGCAATTTCACCTTGTTCACTAACTCTTTATCTTTCTATCCTTGAACCTTTTTACACATTCACTTACCTTTTTACGCATTCATTTATTTACACTTTTTTTCATTTTCACCTTGTGCACATGAAACAACACTGTCAGGGTAATGATTGATGGCCGTCGTTGACTAGTTCATTTACATGGGACACACCCACATTTTAATGTTGGTTGTCTCCTTTGGTTTGACTCTGTAATTGTAAGGATAAATGGTGGTCTTGTAAAGACTTTTTCAGTTTTTAGAAGAAGATATTGACTATTATGTTATGGAGGTGAGTTGATATATGAATAATGAATATTTGAGACGAGCTGACCACATTTTTGGTTTCCTGTGAACTTGTATTTCATAGTTCATCCAGAAATTTAACTTTCAAAACACCGCTGACAATTGTTTTCTGTTTTGTGAAGTAGATTATATCTGTTAATTAGCATCTGACTGATCCTTACATGACTGGTTTGTCTAGTGTTCTTGTTCCACTTTGGGTTCTTTGTTTTCGCTGAATATGTCCCACAGATTGACCAGAAAATCAATGAACTAGTGTCTGAGCAGCAGAAAAATGATGCCAAGCTGGCTCATGAAAAATCTGAATTGGAACAGCTTCGGCAGGATGCTACTAATGCTGAGAAGCAGAAACAGTCCATTTCTAAGTCACTTGAGAAAAAAGTGTGAACCAAAATATTACTTTCATCATTGTCAGTGTAGTTCAATTCTTCTGACTCTTGGATGTTGGCTACATATTTGTAGGAGAAGTTGCTCACCAATATATTGACTCAAATTGATCAGAATAGAGCTAATATTGAGATGAAACGAGATGAAATGGGAACTGAACTTGTTGATCACTTGACACCAGTAGAGAAAGAGCTCCTCTCTAGGTTGAACCCTGAAATAACATATTTGAAGGAGGAGCTAATAACCTGCAGGAGTAACCGCATGGAGGTTAGCAAGTTTTTTAAACGGTTTTATAAATAGACAATATTTGGTGGCTTCTGCTTTAACCTTTTACACTAACTGGCAATTGGTAGACTGAAACAAGAAAATCAGAGCTTGAGATGAATCTATCTACAAATCTTGTTAGGCGAAAGGAAGAGTTGGAGGCTATAAAATTATCTGCAGAAACTGACACGTTACGTAGCGAAGCTGATTTGAAAAGACAGGAATTGATGGATGCAGAGTCATTAGTGCAGAGTTTGACTCAACAACTTAAGAGTGAGACTGTAGATTCCTCTACGCTTACTTCCAATTTCATTGTTATATCATTTGGTGTTTCTTATCATATTATTATTTCGTACAGGAGTTTCTGATAGCATAAATGAGCGAAACAAGAAACTGAAGCAGATCAAAGATGACAAAGATAATTTCAAGGTATTATTCTATTTGGTCAAAATTTCTGGTCCTCTGGTTTAGTGACTAAGCTGAAATAAGGATTTCTTCTTTTCTCCATCCCCCCCTACTCTCTCTACTCACTCCCTGTCCTCTTGCCATCTTTTTCTTTTTACTATGAGTTCTTGTGGGTACAGAATTTGGAAGACAGGTACAAAAATACCCTGAAAGATGAAGAAAAGGAACTGGAGCAACTATTGAGTAGGAAGAATATGTTTCTGGCCAAACAAGAAGAATACTCAAAGAAAATCAGGGAATTGGGTCCTTTATCTTCTGATGCTTTTGAAATGTATTATTCTTATTTGAAATTCTAAACTATAGAAATTTATATTGTATATCAATTATCTATTTTGCATTGTTAGTCAGTGGGTCCTGTCTGAGTTTTATGTTTCCATTTGAGTTTGCACAAAAGCGCTCACAGGATCCTATCTTGTTTTTCCACGTGAATTTGCACACAAATCCACTATTTCCCACCAATTTATCATGGTTTAAGTTTGGCCAATTTGGTGATTAAATATCTCAGTGAATCCTCAGATATATGTTAGAGCAGAAAAATTGTAAGAGGTGGTTATAGAGAGGACAAGACGTTCAAAATAGCTATACTGTGCGGTTCACTATAATGTTAACAATGGCTTTCTCTGAATTCTGAATTATAGAGCTTCTTATGAATCAAACACCAAAAAAATAGCCTCTTTGCATTGTTCAATTACCGTTTCTGTGTAGTATGATTTGTTCTTGTTTGTTTCAACATCAGTTCCAGTTTTAATTTTGTGCTTCTACGTAATTTATTTTCATTCGTTTATTGATTTAGATTCCCTCTGATGCAAATTGTAGATATAAGAGAAAAAACATAAAAGAACTGCATAAACTGCTGCACAAGTGCAATGAACAACTTCAGCAATTCAGCCATGTAAATAAAAAGGCACTCGATCAATATGTAAATTTCACAGAACAACGAGAAGAGCTCCAAAGAAGACAAGCTGAACTGGAGGCAGGTGATAAGGTACAATGATTCCTCATAATTCTGATGTTTTCATGGAGCTATAATTTATTGTCTATGCCCAAGAGGATTCCTGTACAATTAATTTCATTTCTTACCCTTATTTGGTAGAAAATCCAAGAGCTTATAGCAGTTTTGGATATGAGGAAGGATGAATCCATCGAGCGTACCTTTAAAGGTGTGGCTAAGCATTTTCGAGATGTGTTCTCAGAACTTGTGCAAGGAGGCCATGGATTTTTAGTAATGATGAAGAAAAAGGTTAGTTATATTGTTCGAGTACATTTATCACGTGTAGAGTATTATTTGTTGCCTTGCAGTGCTTGGTTCTCTTTTTTGAACTTGGTTGCTGTATGGATTTTGAACTCTTCCATTTTTGGTACGTTTTGGAAAGGAACCTAATAATACCTGGATGAGTAACCTTAAATTCCAAAACAATTCAATAAGCTTACATGGTTCATCGCAAGTTGAAGTCTGGATTAGGACACTGGTTTTGGCTGACAGTTGTAATATTTTGTTCAAATTAGTTTATGGGTATAGGTGAAGCATTAACTAATGAGTTTGTAAATCAAATCCTAAAAGACGATCATGTGGAACTTCTATAACTGAGATTAGTAACGGGTTTTTTGATATATCTCTGTTTACAGTAAATATGTCTTTATGAGCAAAGCTACACCTGCGGTACATAATTGAAAGAAAAAGGAACTGGGTACTGAGACAACTCTTTGAACAAGTAGGGAAAAGAAAAATTGTTCTCATGAAGTGTTGCTTTAATAATTGGTCAGAACATCTTGGATTACTATCTTAAACCTGAACGTGTATTGCAATAACCATTGGTTGCTTCAAGGTGTGTTTTATGGAGATGGATTCTCCTGGAGTACGATACACTGACCAAATAAAAGCTAAGGGTGCTTTTGGTGCCTTAAACTTGATAGTGAATAAATGCTACAGAGAAAAGTCTTATCTCTTGATGAAACTTGCTGTTTCTGTGAGGATGTCAACAGAGGCATCATAAACTCTTATGTACATTATGTGATCATTCAATTTATGGGCTAAAGTGATTGCATTTTAGCCAATAATTGTTTTTCCATAAAAGCAATTAAATGGTCTTTTTGCAATCGTAGTATCTGTTTAAGTGCTTCTTACAAGCCATGCATGGTCGCATTTTTTTTCTTGACATCACTGATTTTGCAATAATTTTCTCTGTGCTGTTACCATGTTCTGTCATCAATACTTAAAATAAAGCTTTTAAAGCACATTATCATATATAACTGACATGAATATTAAAAATTAAACTTATTTCCCTATGTACGGATATGCTGAAAGTTAACCAGAATGTCTCTTGCTTATTCCTTTCCATTTATCTAAACTAATTGTCTTAATAAGGATAGTCATGGTCAAGTGCTCTTTTTTTAATGAGGTTAATATGGAAAGGGTTATACATTGATTTCCTATTATTTATACAGGACATTGATGACGTTGAGAATGATCAAGATGATGATGAGCCTCGCACAGTGGACACGGAAGGAAGGGTTGAAAAATACATTGGTGTCAAAGTCAAGGCATGTTATTAACTTTTGCAAACTTGTGTTCTGTCCCTAAACAAGGCTATAGCTAAACTTGTTCTTTCAGTGCATTTGATATCTTTTAATAGATTAGCATGTCTAGCTTTGTATGCATTTTTGAATAAATAGAATTAAATACTTGAGTAGATGAAAGCAACTAGGACTCATTATACTAAATTTCATGTTCTCAACATTATAGCATCCATTTGGAAAGCGTGGTTGCACAAGTAGTTTTTAGTTCTAAGTCTAGTAATTTCTTTTGACTCACGCTTCTTGTGGTAGGTTTCTTTTACTGGGCAAGGAGAGACACAGTCGATGAAACAATTGTCCGGGGGTCAGAAAACTGTGGTGGCACTGGCACTAATCTTTGCCATTCAGCGATGTGACCCTGCCCCATTTTATCTTTTTGATGAGATAGATGCAGCACTTGATCCTCAGTACAGAACTGCTGTGGGAAGTATCCTAACTTTGGCCGGTTCTTTATGTTTTCAATTTTTTGGTGAAAGAAAGCTATCATGATTTTTTTTTTCCCTTTCTTTTTCCTACTAATGTTACCGATGAATGAAAATTCCGACACATGTTAAATATCCACCACTTGTGTGCTTTTCTCACTACATTTTGAATGAGTTCATGTTGTCTCTGTTTTAAATAAGTTGAATAAACGTGTTTTTACAGCTATTAAAGCTGATCTTATATACTATTCATAAATGAGGCCCATGATGAAGATGCGATGCCCAACCATAGAATTTATAATCCCAAAAGAGTAAGGTAGGACATTTGGAGTTTCTTTTTAGGGCTAAACAATGAGAGGCACAACCTTTCACAGTCCGCTACATTGTTGCCTGTCATTAGTGACATGGGCGTTTCTATTTTACATTCACCTTTATTTTCTCATATCAATATAAATACTTTCTTAATCAAATATGTCAAATTGTATCTGCCTGGATCCACAAGAAAAACTTTCTTGACAGGGATGCCCTTGCTACAAGTCCTTGATTCCTGAATTTGGATAACTCTTAGGCAACAAGAGAATTCAATAATGTTGAGTTATATGACATCTACTTTGTTGAATCTCCTTATCTAAAAGTTTAAGCTCTTAGACACGTGTTTTAGCTTGGCCAAATAGCTGCGAGCTCATTTCTCAGCTTAAACATTGTTGTTTATCTTTCTTGTGTGCTGCTATGGATCCTTAACATTACTTGCTATTAGATATGGTTCGTCGTCAGGCAGACACAGCTAGCACCCAGTTCATAACCACGACATTTCGCCCGGAGTTAGTTAAGGTGGCTGACAAGATATATAGCGTCTCACACAAAAATAGGGTTAGCCATGTTTATGTTTCCACCAAGGAAGAAGCTTTGCAATTTATTGAGGAGGATCAGTCCCACAACGTATGAATGAGGTTAGACTTCTGTTAATACATTTTATATGGGAGTAAAACTCATTACCTTTTTAGCTCCTTACAGAGTTTAACTAAATTTTGAATTCAATATTTTGTGGATTTGCAGTGACAATGGAAAGCCTTCTTCACTTCAGAACATGACCATTATGAGATCTTTATAGGATGTGCAAATCCCTTGTAAACATTATTAGTAGGTCTTCTAGAGATTGATTTTAATCTTTAAAATTTTTTACTCGATGCCCATGTACAGTGTTGATGAATACGACACTGACATCGTTCTCTTTACAAGTATCTCTTTCTTAGAACTACAAGGATGCTGCTACTCTTCAGAAGTAACTCCTCTCTAGAAATCAGCTCGTGTGTATAATAAAATAGTAAAAGGTCGCCGTACAATATTTACTGAATTTTATTTTAAATGAGTTTTTTATAAGCATCTTGGAAAGCATTCTCTAACTAATTTATAATATATAAAATATCACATCAAGTGAGAATAATTTTTTGGACGATTTTAATCATACTACAATTCAATTATTTCAATAATATTTTACTTTTCGTTTTTCAACATATAATAAATACTACAAAATCATTGTCATGTATTGATTTTCTATTATTAATTTTCAATTAATTAACATTCACATTAATCTAGACTCAATGAATCTTGATTTGATAAATTTTGATCTACGTGAATATAGAGTTGTTATCCATGTATATAGGAATTTTAATGAGCGTTTAAATTCATGTATTAACAATTAATTTTTATGTACCAAATGTAGTATAAAAATGTTGGTCATTTGTAGTATTTCATCATCACAAAAAATCTGAATCATAGAAGTTGAGTTTTGAAAGTTCAATTTTTTTCTTTTAAATTTCTAACTAGAATTTTATTTTCTTTAATTCGTTTGAAACTTGTCAAATCCTTCAAATAAATTAATATCAAATATTACTTTTACGATACTTATAAAATATTTTCAAAATAACGTGCAATGCACGTTTAACTTTGACTAGTTGTTTTTACTAAATTCCTTCTTCCCATTTATTTTCTTGTTGGTATACTGACAAATACGAGTCGTAAAAAAAAATCTAAAAATCGAGCAAACCAACCAAACCAATCCGAGTCACATCCGGTCTATATGGGTCGGTTCGAACCAAAAAAATGGGTTTGATTTGGTTAATTTTTACAATTAAAAAGTTTGGTTGGGTTGGTTGCTATTTAAGCAATCAACCCGTCAATTAGCCGACCCAACCAACTAATACATATTTTTATTTTTATTTTAAAATTCATATTTTTAAAACTTAAAAATAAAATAATAAAACATAAATATAATTTTTTTTCTCAAATAATTTATTTACCGTCTACTTTTCTTCTACTAAAACCCCAAATTCCAAAAGGAAAAAAAAAAAAAGTAGTGAGAAGAATTGTTTGTCGTAAGCTCCAAATTTAGATTGTAGTCTTGCTTTTCATTTTGGTGTAATTGTCTGTTAGTGACTATTGAATATACACAATGACTTTGGGAAAACAAACCATTTACTATTTACATTATATATATTATTGATAAACACTAGGCGAGTAATATATATACAAGCAAACAAATTTTTGAACTCAAAATAAGTGAGCAGATTTTTTTAACCGACTTAAACCGATTTGGTTGGTTTGATTTTGGTACAATTTCAACGGTTGAATTGAGTCGCTTGACTATCGCCCCGCATTGGCTCGAGCGACAGGCTGTCGCTTGACTACTGTCGCTGAGCTCTCGCTCGAGCAATAGGATTGTTAGGGAAATTTTTATTTCACAATTTAAAAGCTTTTTACCCGACCCATTCGTTTTATAACCTACCTATATATACCAAAACACATTTGTACGAAAATTGTAGATGTTGAACATTGAGAGAGCTTCATTTGTGAGAGATTCATTCGATTTTATCTTTCAACCTTCGTCTGCTTTCATTATTTTGGTGAGAAAAACATCGTTCCTATAATCCAAATACCAAACTACCTTTCCTCTACATCTGGTCAGAGTTATGAAGATAGAGGGAATTTGGCTGGAGTTCCAATCTGTGAAGAACAAGGTGTTTTTCGTTGATCCACGGGAAATAGACGATTCCACAAGGCTAGGAGTGCTGCAGGGTAGCAGATTCCACGGAGAACTTTGGCAACAGCAGCTAAGGATTGGTGCAGGGGAGTACGGGGATCCAGGGAGAGCTGTAAGGAGTGCAGTCGAGAGATTAGATAGTACGATTCGTCTAGTCTGACAGACTGTAAGTTGTTTATAGTGAATTGCCTAGTAAAGTGCCCGGAGTTTTTCCTAATTAGGTTTCTTCACGATCATCCTGTTGTTGATTTACTGCTTTTATTATTGTTTATTGATTGATCATATAAACTGCGGTATTCAAACTTAAGACTAAAATGACTTGCATGTTTAATTATCTAGAAAAGAATTAAAAAGATACTTGTTTCTATTTAATTCGTAAAATATTTTTAATTCCACATAATATACCTATTCACCCCCCTCTAGGTATTGTTAGGGTTGAACTGCGTAACTTTCAGAGTTGATTGGTTAGACATGGTTTTTTGTGCAACCCTAATTATAACTGTAAACATGAGGATTGCCAAAGATTGTTTAAATCGTCTCTCACATGTCGAATCCTAAATATTATATTTTGTTATCAACTTCAATATCTTTTCACTGGAGTCATGTAATGATTTTACAAAGCTTTAACAAATTTGTTAGTGTAGATTAATTTTGCAATTATAATTATTCATTGATGACTAAGCTACATCTTTCTGAACGATGAGAATTAATCTACTTACTAAATAATAGGTTAGGCGACGGTGATGCAATTTTCACAAATTTTAATGGACTATTAGAAGAAATTTATTGAGGGTTTCTCTGTAATATCATAACGCTAAATATATTCGTACCATATTTTTTTAATAAATGTACCACATTTTAATTGCATGAAAGTTTCATGACCTTTATCCATTATCACACATCTCTTAAGTTTTTTCATCACATTTAAAAAAAAAAATGAAAAAGAAAATTAACACAAGTTGTCTCTATTGATGGATTCATCCAAAAAATAAATAAATCATCAAGATAGAATAAAAAGATTTATTGTTTCTCGTATTTTTTAATAAGCAAAACAATAAATACAAAATTAACTTTTTTTTTCCTCATAGAAAGCACTCTAACAATTATTTGGGACGAAATCATGATTAAAGACAATATTTGTTAGTTAACAAAAGATTAAACATACAAATACGATTAAAAAAAAAGTTATGAATAGAAATATAATAATGAACAAAGATAGATGATTGTAAAATCTTACAACCTCTCACATTAGTGTGGGACCCGCATATTAATTAATTTGTGGGTCCCACACTAATGTGAGATGAGAGGTTGTAAGATTTACAATCATCTAATGATTGTACAAGTGGGTTTTTCCTGTAAGATATGGTGGATTTGAATTTCCTTGAAACGAGATTTTATGGGCATGAGAGAGATATATGTGTGTCTCACATTTATTTGGACCCTTTGTGGATAGTGATGATAGGGGTCATGAAGTGTCAACGAGGCGTTAGTGTTACTAAATGACACATATTTTGACTCGTACAAAATAGCGCATGAGGCCGGCCAAAGTATTAAATATAGCACATGAAATTGGGTCCATATTATCCCCTCAACTGGCACTCTTATGACCAAGAATTTTATTAGCATGCAATTTGGCCAGAGTATTTGACTAGTCTGGACTTGATAATGATATTTTGGATACGTTATATTGAAGCATTTTAAGATTTACACATCACCATATCGTTGAGATATACATTAGTCTGTGTTAGAATAATATGATTCAATAGTGAGAAATTTAGTGTGGGGGCAAGCGATTGCGTTGGACGACACTTTGACATTGCCAAAACTTTCTTTAACTTGATTTGTTGTCCTGACAATGATGCGGGTGGTAATGGACCTGGATCACATGTCGACTCATGAGAGTTCAACCCATTTGTGGCTCGGGACTGTATGTAAACAAGCCCATGACAAAGTAGAGCTCGATTTTTAGCTTCACAAGCCAGCAGATTCAGGTGTCTCGAGCTTGTGGGTTTTTTAAAATATAATAGCTCGTGAGCTAACTTAGTTCTACCCTACACGACATGCCCCATGGTTTGAGAGGGTATGTTCTCCTGATCAATGCAGTCCAGGCTGGACTCATTTACCAATGAGCCGAGCCGACACGTCCAACAAGTTGAACCGAGATATGATCACAAATTGAACCAGCTCGATTTGACCAATTGCCACCATATTCGAAGCTAAGCCCTTGGTGGCCTTAAAATTTAAAAAACATAATTTTGAATAGTATTTTTAGATAATGTGTGGTTAAAAAGTAAGAAAAAAAATTTGAGTTTTCGCATAGAATATTTTTTCGTTTGAATGTATGGTTGAAAATAAGTATGTGAAATAAATTAAAGTAAAGTAAAGGAAATCAAATAATGGCTAAGCCAATGCTTCTATATTTTTCCTCAAAAATGTAATTCATATAATATAGTCACAATAACTGCAAGCCTCTACCGTTAAACTTTGCATAACCCAACTACAGAAACTAATCGATCGACGCATTATTCGTAAAGGGCTAAATTCACTTTTCCGTTTACATTTAACCTAAGTAACTCGACACATTTTGACGAATCTAAGACACGAGACAAAGTTTACTAATCGAATGCATCAACTATAGAAGTTTGGTTGAAATCAAGGAAGCTATTTTTGTGGACTAGATTGGATCACAAGTCCTTTTTACTTTTAATTAATGATATTTGATTGGCAATTGACAAGGTTTATGACAAAAATGAAAAAGAAGAAAAACATTGCTAAAAGATCCTTTCATATGGGATCTCCAACTCACCCCTAAAGCGCGGACCAGGGATTATTATACAATTTAGTATTTATTGATTGGATTGTGTTACTCTTCCCTTTATCCTTCTAGATGTTATTTTAGAGTATATAACTTGAGCATGGTCAATTTTTTAACAATTTATATTAGACTCCACATTATTGGTTATATACTAGAGAATAATTTAATTTATACCATATGTCAATGGTCAACCCAAGATACCTAGTTTTAACCTTTGGTGTAGAGGTGTCAAGACGGACGGGCCGGTCAGACCCCTGAAAATCTGCCCGGATCGACCCGGGACAGCGGGCCGACCTGTAATCCGAGCGAGCGATTCACGGGTCAAGGAGGTGTGACCCCCGGGTTTCGCGGTTTGCACCTTCACGGGCCGCGGTTAACCCTTTGGCCCGCGAAATTTTTTTTTTAAAAATTTTGAAAGAAACAAAAAAGTGACAACCTAGTTGGGATGTACTTATGCTATAAATATGTGATAATAGTAATTAGAAATGCATTTAGTTGTTATTTGTTTAAGTTAAATTTAACTTTACAAAGTTATAAATGATTCATGTAATATTAAATTTGAATTCTATGTAAACATTTCTTGATATAAATATAAATTTATCATTTTGTTCAATTCTTAATTTATATTTAACAAAAAAAATATTTTTTGCTATAAATATGAAAAATTCTTTATTTTTATAATTTTATTTATACAATCATACCGGCCAAATAGGAACAAATCGCTACCCGTGACCCGCATGGGCTCGACCCAGATGGGTCAGCGGGTGGACTTGAGTTGTAATCCAAAATTTGTAGACCGACCCGGAACCCGTAGCGGGCGGACTTTCTTTCACGCGGGCCGTTACCGGGCTCATATATTGCGGGTCGACCCGGACCGAACCACCCGAATTAACACCTCTACTTTGGTGTCTACCCTGTCAACATTAAATGATTTTGTACAAGAATTTATGCACATTTATAACTTTCTATCTACGTGAATGCACGTTTCCCTATGTATTTACACAATAATTGATGTACAATATGATAGAGAAATGAACAAAGGAACCACTAGAGGACAAGTAATTATTTTGCCTTTTTTTATTCATAATATGGATAATTATTCTTATCAAAATGGGACAAACATTTTGACTACCAACCAAAAAAAAAATATTACACCCATCCTTGTAAGTAGCACACGTCAGTATATAATTTTAGTTAGATTTTGGTTGAAACAAAGGGACAAAAAAAAGGTCCCCTCAAGATATATACCTTTTATTAGCCAACAAAAACAAGTGTCACATTATTGAATGTGAGTTACGTAAAATATACCTCGTTATTTTTTATTCAAATTATTGTGTCAAATATACTCTAAAAAGGATTATGAAGTTCCTATAAAACTATTAAGTAAGACTTGTTTAATTGAAAATTGGAAAACTATAAAAAAAAATATTCTAGTTTTTATATTTCGAAAATTTGAAAATTATAACTAACTCATAGTAAGAATTAGTAAGGAAATATAATATTTTGTAATTTTAGATATTTGATATGTATTATTTTAATTATTAAATAATTTTTAAAATAATTAAAAATTTAAAATAATATTAAAAATAAGAAAATATTTTTTTACGCTTAAACCTCGTCTATGCTCGTTTAAACTCGTAAAACTTGAAACTTCGTCTCTACACCTCGCCATACTTTACACTTTTTAGAACAATGCTAATGGGAAGTGCAGACTTAGAAATAACTATGGATATTTGAATTGCTAACACATCTTTAACAATTTGGGGAGGACAATATTGTATTATTTGCATTCAATTTCCATCAAAATAATATGTCGAAAGGTTCATTGATCAAATTTTCAAAACGGCAATTTAAGTAATTCACCAAATCATTTTAGCAATTTACAATAAAATCTAAAAATTAAGTTAAAATGTAAATAATTAATTTAGTGATTTATTAGAAAATTGAGACGCAAATAAACAAAATATATTGTCTGCTAAAAATTTAAGGGAGTTCGGTACAAATTAGAATAAAACAACACAATTATCAATAAAATATAGCAAACATTGCCAAAAAAAAAATGGAAATTTGGATAAACTGATATGAAATTTAGCCAAAATTCAAGAAACTTATTAGTAGAAGAAAAGGAAATATGCGAGTTTGAATTAAAATTTAGATTTAAATGTCTACTCAATTGTAATGGACGATTGAAGAATATGAGTCGACAGCAATTGTTCAACATTTCACCCAATTTGAGGATTTCGCATTCACAGTTGTAATAACTGATGGGTATTTGAATATGATTTAATTAATGAATTGAGATGTATAATTGTATATCCAGATATTGAGTTTAATTGTGTTATGCTTTATATGGATGTAAATTTTTAACTACGATGAATTTAATTTTAATTGAATTGTATAAAATTTAAATTAATTTATTTTAGATTTTTTTAAAACGCTTTGACATTTGAAATGGTTTGCAAAGACTGAAATTTAAACCAAACCAATTCAAAGCAGTTTGGTTCGATTCAAAATCAAAATATTGATGATCCATGCGGATCCAAACTAACAAAAAAAAAGTGGTTTCAGTTCGATTTTAAAATTTTGCGATTATATGAAATATATAGTTATAATTAATTATTGATTTTAACTTAACTTGAATTAAAATTAAAATTTTAATCCATATCAAATAAGAGCTTTGTCATCTCAGGTAATTCAAATGATAAAGCCACTATTTATCCAACTTAGGACATGTTTGTTTCGGATTAAAATCATATTTTAATCTAAGTCAAAATCAAACAATTAATATTAACCGCATCTTCCATGGGCCCCACAGCTTTTCAACTACATATTTTAAAAACTTTTATTACAATCTATTAAAAATCTAATTTTAATCTTCACCAAACACCCACTTAATATGATTTAAACATGCACCCGTCCCATTATCACAAAAATAAGTTAACTTGATATTCAATTAGAAACTCCTTTTCTACTAAAATCCATGAGACAGGATTCCCTATAAGTGAAGGCACGAAATTGTTCTTCTATCCATAGTGGGGACGATGAGATTACACATTTGTTGATGTGGTGGAGGACCTTATTTACGGTTCTTTTCAAATGTAAGAACCGTAGGTAAAGTTATCTTCAAACGGGTAAGATAAAATTTCCCACCGTGAACAAGAGAACATTTCTAAGTGAACACATGTTAGCATAAAATTGAGTTATTAACATGGGAAGGTATTTTTCAGAAAGGAAACATAAATTTTGCACTTAAAATTGAATCACACTTATTTTCTAAAACATTTTAATCCAAAAATCTTTTTCTATCTTAAGCTTGTCGACACACCCCTTCTGGACGGTTGACAAAAAACTAATTTGAAAATTATTATATTACCTGGAAAGGAAATTATTGGGACACAGGACTTGTCTTTTTCCTAAATTCTCTGTCATTTCCCAAGATATGGGCTACAGTACCAAGATGGTAACAACGTTAAATCAACGTAAAAATTCAATAACTGCACTACATGTATGTATATACATAAATACATATACAAAACACATGCAAGCTCGCTATATTTTAACTTATTTCAATTGGATCATTGAAATTTAATTGAGTTTCAAATTCGATCATCTATCCTATTTATCATCTTCTATGCTAATACTAACAAAAATTGCTTAGTTAGCAATCACGTAATCACCTCATGGATTTCGAGAAATGAAAATAGTAAGATGAAGATTACGGAAATGACTTTATATTAAAATGTGAAAAGAAGTGTTTTTGTAGTGGTAAGTTGACATATCTCAACAATTGTGTGAAAATTTTATTACGATATGACTGTCAAATAATTCTCATCAATTTAAAATACAGTAGATGATGGAATGATGAATTTTGAAACTAAAATTGAATTTCAGTGACTCAGTTGAAACTTTGCTCGAAGTTGCGTCATTGTAAATTAATTTATCGGTATATACATTGCATGTCATATCAATTTATTGATAAATAAGTTTACGATCGATTAAATTAATTATTATGTCACCTATGCTTAGCATTAATAGATCATTTTCTCAATTGGGGGAGAGAGAGTAAATGGTGGTGGGGTGTGCTTGTTTTGGAGTTTACAAAGAATCAAATTCATAAATACCAAATTTAGTCACCTCAGTCCAACTCATTGTTCATTGCTATGCTGGCATTTCTCTGAGTAGAATAATGTGGCTCACTTGTATTCATAACTCTTCAATTATATGTGCCGACAAGAATGTTCAACTCTCGTGTACCTTTGAATTGAATTGCAGATACTCAAGTCTCAAAATTTTAACTTATTTTACCTTCAATCTACAATAGCAAACATGCCATTAATATTTTCAACGACCTTACTTGTATGAGTAATGGTTGACAATCAATCCCGACAACTATACGTGACTCGTGGCATGTATAGTAAGTTAGGTTGAGGACCGTGTCCATTGGCACTTATATTATCGCTAGACGAGAGTGTTGTTTTCATTTTTAAAAATTCAACAAATTAGTACTAGTTCATAATAATCAATGTCAAATCGTCATCTTACTAGTTAAGCAAGCTTAATATAACAACAATCTTGCTACATGTACATCCTGATTTATACATTGGTTTATCGAATTTACACTTGACACAATTTCACGTCATCTTTCATATTTCACACATTTAATTCAACTATCACAATCTTCCCACGTCGCCCATCTATGAATAAGGGTGTCAAACTTACTTGGAACAAATAGATTAATTGATATAACAATAATCAAAATCTTGTTAAGAGTCGAGTCCAAAGTTAAATGGAAGAAATTTCTAGGGAAAAAAAGAATTTTTTTTTTTTTTTTTTTACATTTATGTTCTAAGGTTGTTCCCTACTACATAGACATGAGAAAATTACAAGGTAGAAAAATAAAATAAAATTTAAAGAGAGAGAAACATGATCCTCAGAAATTCCAATGCCTTTTCCCTTTTACTTCCAAATCCATTTCTTAGTGCTTCTTTCTTCCCAGAAAACCTTCTGTCCACAAACAAATAAACAAACAGAGAATTAGGTCTCTTGAATTTGTGCAATATCACGATATTTCAAATAATTATTTACCTGATTTTCCTGATGCTGATTTCCCTTTTATTGAAGATTTGAGGAAATGTAAATGCTTTTTCCTGTTAGATTCACCCTACAGGAAATTAAACGAGATATTAATAGAGCTTCTTCAGAGCTACAAAGGACCCCCACCCCTCTATATTTCTTCAAGATTATCAGAATTATTTTCTCAAGACTTACCTCGAAATTTGCAGCAGACGCTTCTTGTGAGAAATAAGGGACATGTTCCTTTTCATTTTGATTGCTAAAAGATCCTACATTGTCCTGAAATTCGATCGAAAACATAATTATCTACGAGTCCTCGAAAATAATACAGAATAATGCTGTTTCATTGAACTAACCTGGGAGAAATGAAAGAAAGGTGAGCTAGCAGTATCATCATGATACAGATTTTGTTGCTCTTTTGTTTTCTTCTTCTGCTTGCTCTTCGTTTGACGTCCAACGGGCAATTTTTCGTACTCATATTCGAGAATTGGAGGGCCAGATGATGCATCAGACACCATGGACAGATCTTCATCTTCTGTGTCATCATTGGCATAACCACCTTTTCCATAATACTCATCGATAGGCCTACCAAAACCCGGGTTGTCTTGACCCGAGTAATTCGAAAATTGATCGAAATACATAGTCCATCCGGATTCACAACCACTACTACATTCAGAATTTGATATGTTCATTCTTTCAGATTAAGAGATTCTTCTATACAGGTTTCTTGCTCAGAAGAAAGAGATGTACCTATTTATAAGTAGAAGAGAAAAAGAGAGAATAATACAAACAAAAAAATCACACTCGTAATCCTAGACTAGTTTATCTGATCTGAGAAGAATCAAAAATTGCCAGTTGTCTTGGTTTGGGTGGGGTGGGGTGGGGTGGGGTTGTAAGAGTTGGACATTGACAAGGTGAAATGATACAAAATCGGATTTTAGTAGGTTATCGTCTTGTAATAACATGTTTGATAGCGAGGATCTAATAAAATTAAACTGTATATAAAAAAAATTTGAAATTGAAATTTATATATATTCTAGCATTACGCGCTAAGTCCCTTTTTGGTCCTCAATTTTCTAAAATTCACGGTTTTCCAAACTCAATTTAATTATAAATTATTTCAATAAAATAATTTTGTATGTGGATTTATAATTTTTTTTCTACTTTTTAACCACATATTCTAAAAAAAAAATCACTTTTCAAAGAATCTATTTTGAAAAATTCTGAGACGATTGGATTGAATGATGGCATATTGTTTTAATATGGCGTTTGATGGAACATTGAATTAAAAAGTGTACAAGTATAGGAAAATAATATTTAGACGATATTTTTTTCTCTAAGATTGGAAAAGGTAAAATTGCTGTTAAAACAATTTTTTTTTCTTAAGTTTAAGAATTTTTTTTCTTACTTTTAAGTAAGAAAATTAATTTTGCAAAATTAACTAACGATACTATCAAAATATGTAACCTACATATTTTTAACTTAATGAAATAAATTATTTATCTTGAAAATTCCTTATTTACTTATAAGTAAATTTTTATTTACTTGAAAGTACATTTGACTTTATATAAGTAAATTTAAGTATCAGTTTAACTAACTTTTTTCTTGTTATTCATGATATGGTGAATTTAGAATTCAGTCTAAATCCATCAGATAATTTCTAGAAGTAATTTAATCGATTTATTATTTGCACCAAACGTCGAACAAGATTAAACTATTCGTCTAATATAGTGCACCAAATATATCAAAAAAGTTAATTTTTGAAGCAAAAACCATGACTAATTTTTGCACCTCGTAGAAATGGTAAACAGAATGCTTCCTGCAACACGAGTGCAGCTTGGGTAATAATAATAAAATGATCTTGTTATAATATACAAACAGGTGTTTGCTTATATTTTGTTCGAACCGACGTGATAAATATTTGGAATCCACCAAATAATTGGAAAAAGTGAAATATCTTATTAATCAAAAAACAAATGTAATATTTTTACAACATTAACACGTATTTATAGACTCAAAACAAATTATAATCACGTTGAAATCTAGTTCTATATTTAAATCCAAATAAAATTAAAAGAATTGTAAAAGACGAAAATATCCTTGACCGTTCCGCATCATTCTCTTTCACTTTTGAACAACTTGACTTCGACCTTGAGTTGTCATCAGGATACAAAGGCTCATAGGAGAAAAACACACTCGTTTGATTTGTAATAGTCAGTGAAAGATCTTAGAAAACAAAGATTTGTGTTGGCCTATAGATCGAACATTTATCATTAGAATTTTTGTTCATGATTTATCTTGTACGGGAAATTTCCTAAAATGATTCTATATGAAAAATGCACGTTCTTCGATCTTGAGATGATAACAAGAATTTTTTGGTTCTCAAGTAATGTATCTTTATGCAATAGATGCACTATCATACTTGTAAGATAATAGCTCTTCTATGACGCAAAGAGTTGGAATTAGGCCTAGGCAAAAAAACCGACCAAACCAATTGAACCGAACCGACTCAGATTGCTTCGGGTCGGTTTGACATATTTTAATTGGTTTAGGTATTTTAAACAAAATCATGGCGGGTCGGTTCGAACATGGTTTAAAGTATCAAACTGCTGGTTAACCAATCCAAACCACTTACACATGTTTCCATTTTATTTTATTTTTTGAAAAAACAAAAGTCAAAATCAAAAAATTAATGATGTTCTCCCGAAAGTGGAGGTGTTCAAGTTGCCTCTTTGAATTGTCTTTTTGAATACTATATAAAGATTTTGTTTTATGAAGACATTTTCAAGGAAACATTGATATTATTTTATATTATTTATAAACATTGTTTTCTGTTTCGGTTGGTAGACTTTGTTTTTAGTTAATNAATTTTTTCTATATATCTTGTTTTACTTGTAATAAGCTCTCCTTCTGAGAATGTAGGTTGAGATAATGATTATGGACATATGATTATGTATTAGTTATAATATTTAATCTTTTTAATTACATGTTTTATTCCGATTTGTTAATTAGAGCTTACATGTTGTGAATGCAAGTTGACATAATTTTTTTTCTTTGAAAATTGAAATTCTAAAACTGTTTTTGGTTGCTATAGGTTGTAACTCAAATAAAAAAATGTATAAATAAAAAATAAAGTTATATGTAATCTATGTGAGCCTAAAACCCGAGACAATTTTTTTTAAAAATTTAATTTGAACAAAAGTTCAAACCGACTAACCGAATCAAACTAAACCGATTCGGTTTGGTTTGAGAGTTAGATTGATTCAATTTGGGTGACTAATTTGGTTTTGGTTTCGGGTTGGGGTCAAAACCAACCCAAATCAAACCACGCCTAGCCAGTTGGAACTGAGTCAAGTATATACTCTTTTTACATGTGGTGATTTGCGATATCATGGCAATTTGCCAATTATGTTGAACTTTTGCTATCAATGAGGTAACTTTGTTGATGACACTTGAGAATTTGATAAACAAAATTTTAGTACATTGATTTTGAGATCTCAAGTGATGTTACCATGAGAAAAAGAAACTACATATTCTACTCATTTTTCATTGATCGAGGTCTTGTTCCACCGACTTCTTGACAAAATTTTTAATGAGGCAACTGTCTTTGTTATGTATTAAAAAATAATGTACATTTTTCATTTACTATGATTTTTTTCAACAAGTTTTTTTTCTAGTAAGATTTTAATAAAACATATTTTTTATGTGATAGACATCTTATAATTAAATTGATGGATGTCCATAATCCTCAACCTTTTGTTACAAATTGTATATGTTGCAAAAATTATTTACCTCATAACTTTAATTCCCTATTTATCATTCTTATAAGTTACAATTCTATCTTCTAACTCAATGGGTGGTTTTAACCTATAAATACAAGTTGTAAAAGGCAATATATAATGCAAAGTGAAATGAGATTTCTTCTTTCAATTCTTAAAGTTTTTCTCTAGCTTATTTATTTTACAACCATTAAACCCACAATTTTTAACCTTTTGTTATAGTGAAATATAGAGCCTGTTTAGTAAAGATTTTCATTTTCTACAGTAAATCAATTCTCATTTTTAACCATACATTCTTCAATAAAATAATATTTTCCATCACATCAATACNGATATTGAAACAACTATCCTACACATTAATTCCCTATTTATCATTCTTATAAGTTACAATTCTATCTTCTAACTCAATGGGTGGTTTTAACCTATAAATACAAGTTGTAAAAGGCAATATATAATACAAAGTGAAATGAGATTTCTTCTTTCAATTCTTAAAGTTTTTCTCTAGCTTATTTATTTTACAACCATTAAACCCACAATTTTAAAACTTTTGTTATAGTGAAATATAATAACATATAGGAGTTACTTGATATTAATTATAATGTGTTCATTAATACCATTACATATGTATACATATTCAAGTTGTACTCATAGAAATAAATCTGAAAACGAGTATTAAATAATCAAAATTTCATGAAGGTTTAAGTTCATTTTATGTTACAACTTATAACAATACTTCATTTGAGGGTGAAAATGTAGAGGTAATTTAATTAAAAAAATCAATTAGGTCATTAAACTTTATGTCTCAATTGGGTCACCGAACTTAAATTTAATTTCAAATTTCTTCACTTTGCCCTACCGAGGCGAAAACCAAAGGTGAGTCTCGCAGGTGGACGTATCGAACTGAAATAAGATGGAGAGCATCTACCTATTTTCGTGAGATTGAGATATATATATATATATAAAAAGGCGTTGTAGCCTCCCAGATTTCATCACCTATCATCCCTAAAATGGACGTAAATTACTTTATTGGAGCCAGATGTTGCACGTAATCGCTACTTGGCACCCCTAAAAACGGAAATTGTAAAATAAGAGTTATGACAATATCTTTTTATTAAATGGTTAAAAGATGTATTTAAAAAAAAAAAATTTATTTAAACACTTTTATGGCATGGTTCAAGATATGTTAGCATGCCATACAAAGATTACATGAAAGATCCATTGTTGTAAGTATGTCAATTAAGAAATTTTCATCAATTTGGGAACCCACAGGTGCAAGAGTGGAAGTATTTGAAATCAAAATAGAAATTCAGCGACTCGATTGAGACAATTAAAGTTCAGTGAACCACTTGAGATTTTGCTGGAGCCTAGTGATAATAGATGAAATTTACCCGAAATGTCGAAGATGTGCTCAGGAAAGCTACACATCCTCTACACATTGAGACGAACTTAAGATTTATAATGAAATAAAGTTCATGTTTGACCCCCGTCTTTTAAAATACAATTTTACTCAAACTCATTTTCAATCATACATTTCATGGGATATACAACTTTTCAACCTCATATTTCATCAATTTTTATCAAAATTTACTAAAAATCAATTTTTGACTAAACCAAACATGGGCTAAGCTATTTCTACCTATTAAATTTATCTTTTGAGATAGAACATAACATCTATCAAGAATTTACTACATATGTATCATTCGATCACGACGTAATGTTATGTGCTATTTCTGCTGTTGCAAACTTTGCGGTATGAATATGTGAATTTAAATCCATGTACTAGAACCACGTGATGGGCCTATAGTCTTTTGTACTCTCTATGGAGTCTCTTCGCTGGATACGGCATTTCATTGCCATTTTCTCCCTTACAATGGGCCAATGGCACTTCAATTTTCTGTGGGACTGAGTTTTTGGTCAAGAAAATAAGACAAATGGTGCAATCAGCATTTAATTGCCTATACCATTTCGAAATCATACAAAAGGACAGAAAAAAAAACCCCCAAAAAATAGAAGATTGAAGGTTTATTGTACTCTAAAAAAACCCCCCCAAAAATAGAAGATTGAAGGTTTATTGTACTCCCATGTAAATTCTTGTTTGAGTGAAGCTGTCTGGTAGCACTGTTTGCATTTTTGTTATTGATTTTTTTCAGCTTCGTGTTTAGGGAAGAATGATTTAGGGTCTACTTGATGTAGATTTCTAAGAATAGATTTTTGTGAAAAGTAATTATTTTGCAAAATACATAGTTACGATTCTATGGGAAAATTAATTTATTAGAAAATGTATTGTTGAAAATTAGTTTTAGAAAATGTGTGCCAAACATGAGCTTAGATTTTGAAATATGCTTTGCATAGATTTGAAGATGTTTTCTCAATAGAACAGTTTAAAAGAAAGAATTTAGATTAAAGTTAATACGATCCGGTAAAGATCTAGTTACCCGATGTGCTAAACAAGCCTTGAACAACTTAGGACTTGATGCAAATTTTTGTCTGAGGTTCAAAAACAGTTTTCAAATGAATGAAAAAAATGTTTGTCAACTTACATGATTGTCAACTAAGTTGTCAACCAAATCGTATAAGTAGCATGATTGAGCTTACTAGTTGCAACGTATACTTTCTTTCTTATTGTTTTTTAGCCTAGGGTTTAGGGAAGGACGATCTAGGCTGTTGAGATGTTTTGCATAGGTTTGAAAGAGATTTGTTTGTTTATAAGATTGACGCGATCTCAATACAACGTATTAGAAGATGGATAATTTGACATGCTAACGATCAAATTGTTCGAATTAATTGAATGGAGTGGACTTTTCTAAACTTTATTGAGAATATGCTTAGTTTATCAACGTCGTTAATGCGTTGAGATGTTTTGCATAGGTTTGAAAGAGGTTTGTTTGTTTATAAGATTGACGCAATCTCAATACAACGTATTAGAAGATGGATAATTTGGCATGCTAACAATCTAATTGTTCTAATTAATTGAACGGAGTGGACTTTTCTAAACTTTATTGAGAATATGCTTAGTTTATATATATGCCAACTCTTAACGACGTTGATATATATATATATATATACACACACACGTAGAAATATCTTTCAGGCCAAGTGCTTGGCAGTCGACAGTTGCAGCCGTGAAAATTTGATTCACAAGAAGTGGTAGATCATTTGAAGCTACCAACCGAACCACATGCAACTCTTTATTAGATTGAATGAATTAAGAAGGATCAGTCTATTCAAGTGACTTGAATTTGTAAGATACCTTTGTCAATGATGACTTATTACAAATTAGAAATTATTAGTGATGTTGTTGAGATGGATGGATGTCATATTCTATTAGACGGATGTTGATGTGGATGCCATACACAAGGTGTAGAATGCTTGTAAGTAGAAGGATAAAAAGATTACGGTTGCACCAATTTAGAGTAGAGGTGTCAAGACGGACGGGCCGGCCAAACCCGTGAAAATCGGCCCGGATCGACTCGGGATCGTGAGCCGACCCGTGACCCGAGCGGGCGGTTCACGGGTCAAGGAAGTGTGACCCGCGGGCTTCGCGGGTTGCACCTTCACGGGCTGCGGTTAACCCGCTGGC
>CAIGRT010181825.1:0-24053 GCA_903798405.1 Fraxinus platypoda
TTTGACCGCCATAAATTGTGGGCTTCGTTAAATCATTGTTGCTGTTACTTTCTTAGGCATTAAAGCTAGAGTTCTTCTATTATACCACATTATTTTTGCCCTATTAGTTAACTCATAATTAAATATACTGTTTATTTCGTGTATTTGCTTTCCAATCACAACTTTTTTATTTTTTGTTTGGCCGAATAGCTTTATTTGTGTACTAGTGTTGAATTTATTCCTGTATTTGGGGATAGTTGTTGGATTAAGCAAAGCCCATTTGGTCAATTTGATTTAGAGTGTGATTTTTGGGTTCTTTACATGCGGATTTGTTTATTTACTTTTCAGATTACTGATATTTTGTTGAGTTTTGAATGAGGGGAAAGAGTATGTTATGCTGTGAGAAATGAAGTTTTGTGTTTTGAGAGATGGGGTGTGCTTTTGGGAGAGAGATCTCATCATCTGGGCCCCCTAGCGGCGAGTTTGTAGCTGGGAAAGGGAGGGAAAAGAGAGAGGAGAGAAGTTCGGCCGTGCCTGCGTCGAGGAGAGAGAAAGTAGTTGCTTCGGAAAGTAAGGCAGATGGTGGCGGCGCTAGTGGAATTCAAAATGGTATGGATCAGAAGGAGCAGCAGAAGGATGGGAATGCGCGGCCTCAAAGAGGTGAGAGGAGAAGGTCGAAGCCGAATCCCAGGCTGAGTAATCCTCCTAAGAACATCCACGGGGAGCAAGTGGCAGCAGGATGGCCAGCTTGGCTGTCTGCGGTAGCCGGAGAGGCTATCAATGGCTGGACCCCACGTCGGGCAGATACATTTGAAAAAATTGACAAGGCAAGTGTTATCTACTTTTTTTTTTCCTCAATTTTTCTATCTTTGGTCAATTCGAGTCTTATTTGTTGTTTCTGTATGCTCTTTTGTGGCAATTATGATTAGATTGGGCAAGGGACATATAGTAATGTGTATAAAGCTAGAGATGCTATAACGGGTAAGATTGTTGCCTTGAAGAAGGTTAGATTCGATAATTTGGAACCCGAAAGCGTGAGATTTATGGCTAGGGAGATATTGGTCTTGCGCCGCTTGGATCATCCAAATGTTGTCAAATTGCAAGGATTAGTGACGTCGAGGATGTCATGTAGTTTGTACCTCGTGTTTGATTATATGGACCATGATTTGGCTGGCCTTGCTTCTAGCCCTGCAATCAAGTTTACAGAGCCTCAGGTCCTTTTTTCTTTTAAATTTTTCTCTAATACCCAAAGCTATTCACTTGAAGAGTTTGGAGTTGTTTGCTTATTTTGGCATTTTTCTTAAATATTATAGGTTAAATGTTTCATGCATCAGCTATTGTCTGGTCTTGAACACTGCCACAACCGCCATGTGTTACATCGTGATATTAAGGGGTCGAATCTCCTTATTGATAGTGGAGGAGTTCTTAAGATTGCTGATTTTGGATTGGCTTCGACTTTTGACCCGAACAATAAGCAGCCCATGACTAGTCGGGTGGTTACTAGGAAGCCCATTATGACTGGGCGAACAGAGGTAAATATTTAAGTTCTTTAACTCTTAATGATTTCTTGTTCTTGTTCAAAAATTCTGCAGTTTACAATGTTATGTTCAGCATATTTTCTGGTTCCTGTACTTAATGTTAATGCTTATTCATGCTCCTGACCACTAGGTAATGATGTTACTGTTATATTTTAAGTTTAAATAATTCGTGGTCCCTAAACATTTACCAAAAATTCCTGTTAATTTATAATCTTCATTTTGTTATAGTTGATCATTGAACTTAAACTCTGTTAAGATTTGGTCAATCATATTATGAGCATGTTTGGCTAAGCTTAAAATCCAATTAAAATTGAAAATATAGCCGTTATTGGGTCTCACTCGTCTAATAAAAGTCAACAATAACGGCTAGTTTTTCAATTTTAATCCGATTTTAATCTCTCCCGAAACTTAAAATTCAATTAAAATTGAAAATATAGCCGTTATAGGATCTCACTCGTCTAATAAAAATCAACAATAACGACTAATTTTTCAATTTTAATCCGATTTTAATCTCTCCCGAACACGCCCTTATCTGTTAGTTTGTTCTTCCTTCAGCTGCAGCTGATATAGCAGGGCTGAAAAAGATGACATGGCAGGTACATGCCAACTAGGCTTCCATGTCAACTAACAGATACAGACGGAGTGTCCTACTTGAAACAATGTTTAAGTTGACTAATCAACTTGAAACAAAGTTTAGTTTCCATGGCCAAGTTGAAACAAAATGAACTTTGATGATCAACATAAAATTTCTCTAGAAGTTTAGGGACCCTAGTGTTTTTAACCTGTCAAGCTTTATACTAGAAACTAGAAAGTCAAGCCTGGTAGCATCCTTGATTGAAATGCTCTCGTGTTGGGCACAGGTTAAAAACACTGCCAGTCACCCAACCTTTAGTGAAGTTTCATTTAAGCGACTCACCTTGATGTTACTTAAGTTTGATCACTGAAGTTCTCTTTTCGTTTCAATTAAATCATTCTGTTACCATCCATCCAAAAATTAAGGTTCTGCCTAGTTGAAAAATGAAACATTGTATTCTTGCAATAAGAAGAGAAAGTAAACACTTATAAATTTCCGAACTTATTTTTATTGGCAATTCGTATTCTGTAGTATAATGCAGGGTCCACAATATCTTTGAAATTAAGTGCAGGTGGCATCAAGCAGGTGGGCAGTGGTTTGGTTCTGTGAAAAGACTAGAAAAGAATAGATTTTGTATTTTGTTGATCTAGACCTTCATTGTCTTCTTAATGTGGTTGCAAAATGTACAATGGTTACACCCGAGACAAATAAATATGCTGCATGCATCTTTTTACTAAATTGCGTGTCTAATTTATCCGTCAGCTGTCGATTTTCTGTTCAAAGTCAGCATGTGTGTGTGAACTAAACTTGTAACGATAACATTGTCAAGTACCGTTATTTCTTAGGTGGAACAGCTGCACAGGATTTTCAAGCTATGTGGTTCTCCTTCAGAAGAATATTGGAAAAAGTCAAAGCTACCACATGCAACCATATTCAAGCCCCAGCAAGCATATAAAAGATGCATAGTAGAGACATTTAAAGATTTTCCCCAATCGTCACTTCCATTAATTGATACTCTCATCGCAATTGATCCAGCTGAGCGTCGAACTGCTACAGCAGCACTAAAGAGTGAAGTAAGCTTTCATACTCTTCGACCGATGTAGTTTTTAAAGATCATTGTACTTCTGTATTTTTAGACCATTATAGGTTTTTTTCTTATTGACCCTCTGCATCTAATTCCCATTAGCGCCCAACCACCCTCAAAAATAAAGTAAAATAAAATGAAAAATAAATAAAAAATAAGTGTGAAAGGAAAAGGAACCCTTCTTCAGGGAACTGGCTTCTTTATTTTATATCCATGTAGACCATTTCTAATTGTTACTGTTTACAAACTTTTGGAGCACTCTTCTGTCTCTCTATTTGTTTGCACTTCTGCATGAATTTGGGTAATTTTGTTCTGCCTGGTGAGCACAGCATCTCATCACTTTCCATTCAAAGACTTTGATAGGAGACATTTCTTTCAAGGATTGCTATTATTTATCACATGCTAAAGGTTGGTCATCTCTACATATGTTTTGTTCATTCTTGCAGTTCTTCACAACCATGCCTTACGCATGTGATGCTTCCAGCCTTCCAAAGTATCCACCGAGTAAGGAGATTGATGCTAAGCGTCGGGATGAAGAAGCTAGAAGGTTTGCAAAATGACTGTTTTCTTTTGGTCTTATGTACCTCCATATTGATTTCTTTTTGGATAAAATTAGGACTTAGATTTCGAATACCATGAATGATATGCATGTACGATGCGCATGTGGACCATTTAATATCATAAATGAACTTCAATAATTGGTAAAAAATAATTAACAAACTAGCACAGCAAATTTAAGAAGTAATTATTCAGACTGGATATTATATGAGTAAACATGTGGTTTTTGATGTTCCTTCCATCTGGACATTTTATTTTGTACTGCCAAGAAGGCTGAGCGATTATATTTTCCCAGAAATTCTTAACCAACTTGATTGTAGGATAAGAGTTGCTGGTAAAGCCGGTGCAGATGGTGTAAAGAAAGCACGTCCACGTGATCGAGCAAGGGCAATCCTTGCTCCTGGCGCCAATGCTGAGCTGCAAACAAATATTGATGTATGTACACTATCAACCTGGAATTTTATGTGCATCTGCATGATACGGATACCAATGTGAATTTGAACTAAGACATTTTACCTCTGTGAGGTGAGCCAAATCATAAGGCGCAAGTCTCAAATAAACCAACAAAGTAATTGGAAAGAATAAAAAGATACAAAGATATGCTCATACGAAGCCATAATCCATATTGAGAATCCATAATAAAAGAAATGAATAAACAAACATAAAAGAGATCTGTAAAATAATAAATAATGAGTTTTCAAACTATTAATCACATGACAATCATATAAATTACCACAGATGTGGCAACTGCCTAGAAGTCTCTCGTATCTTTACTAGTATCAGGATCAAAATTGATTTCTAAAAATGTCTTTTAGTATTTGTGTCTTAAGATTTGACAAGTTTTATACTAGCTATCAACTTGCGAGGACCAAAACATGTATTCTTTGTTTTGTTTTTCTTATTTTGTGTCCTCTTGAAAGAGAAATGTATAGTTTTACTAGTTTCTTGATTTGAGAGTTATAGTTTGTTTTTTATAAATGTTAGAATAACTTATGTTTATCCCTTTAAACAGAGACGACGACTAATTACGCATGCAAATGCAAAGAGCAAAAGCGAAAAATTTCCTCCTCCACACCAGGATGGAGGACTTGGTTATCCTCTGGGATCTTCTCATCTCATTGACCCTGGCTTTGATCCTCCCGATGTCCCATTCACTTCCATGAATTTGTCGTATGCAAAAGAGCCCATGCAAACTTGGTCGGGCCCATTGGTGGAACCTGATGCTGTAGGCGCTCCAAGAAGAAAGTCGAAGCCATCAAATAAGGATTCTCGAAAAGATAAAGATTCTTGTCGGAATAAGGAGAAAGAAATTGTATAATATAGCGTTAATTCTATAGTTCAGCCAGATCAACACATGGAGGGAGGCTACAACTCTTGCAAATTCATGTCTTGTATCTAAGCCGGGAAATATTATTGAACGATTGAGAGGTAATTCATCTTTTCTTCAACATTCCTTGTTCTTATTTTTTGGGGTCATATGAATATTTTCTTGAGTTGTAAATGTTTAAATTTTTTCTTCCCTGCATCGACAGCTTTCGACTTGTGAAAAATAATGAGCATTCGTAAATCTTTCTTTGTTTTATTCGATTTTTGTAACTTAGATTTGTTAGGAGTCTGTATCTGTGGAACGTATATTTGGCATTCACTTCTGCTATCCATTTTTTTTATCTTTGATATGAGAACTTCAACTTCTACCCATTGTACAGTTAGGGTATGTTTTGCACGATATACTCTGATTTTGTACGTAATACTCTGATATATAGTTACTTTGTTTAAATTCATTTTCTTTGGGCTCATTTCACAGGATTTCTGACGTCTGTTTCTGATAGAAGAGTTTTTTTGAATAAGTTAGTCTTTTAAAAGTTATTCTAATCAGATAAAACGCTTTTAGAAAATTATTCGAACTGGTTCAAAAGCAGTTTTTGACTTTTCAAAAGTCTTGCCAAATGGGCCTTGTGCACTCGGCTACTGCATCCGTTGAAGGTGCCCCAATTTGAGGTTGAATGGTTGGGATATGTTGTCTATAACGACTTTCTTACGTGTTAATAAGAGTAACGTGATTTTGAAATATCAAGTTAGAAGGGGATACGTTAGATTAAAAATTAACACAATTTGTTCTACTTGTTAAGGTTTAGGTTTCTTGTCATATTTAGAAATGAATCTAATAGATTGACAGAGTATAAAATAAAAATAAGACCAAATTTAGAAATCAAATGTTGATAAAATCTACTTGTATGACTTGCGAAAGGGACAATTTTTTGTGAAACGTGTACATGTTAGACCGTATCCACCGTCACATGCACATCCACCCTCGTGATAAACAAACTTCTCCTTTGCTTATATACCCCCACCCCCACCCCCACCCGAACCCGACTTCCCTTCATATAAATCTTTATACACAAGCATACCTCAAATAAGTGACTTTGAGAGGTGAATTTACAGATTTGTGAGGGGAAGATGTGGATACCTAGACCACCAAATGGTCCTGGTAGACCTGGTTGGAGTCTTGGGCCGAGTGGTTCTCCTCCTCGGTTGGGTTTTCTTTATCACTTTTGCACCATCATCTCTTCTTGGTTAGTATTTCTCCTCTTTTTCTGTTAGGTTCAATTTCAGTTTGACCAAACCCAGATGAATTTCTTTTCAATGAGTCGAGCACTGAATTTTGCGCACAAGTCGTTTGTTGGCTCGCAAGCTAGCTCCTCAAAATGAATGAAAAATGTAATTTCAATAAAATAAAAAATAAAAAATTGGCCAGCCATGAACTGCTTGCGACTCAGCTATGCCTGCTTGACGTGCTTTCTAATCCAATCTGCCGGCCTTTCGTTCATTGTTCGAATTCTAAACCAGTAAAATTAGAATGAATCAACTAAATGATTGGGTCGAACTAGACTTAATGAATACCTTCTCTATCGATCCATTTAACACTCGTATTTCTATTATATAATTTAGGCCTAACTCGACTCTTTATAGCATTTTGATGTAGTTCATAATTTAAATATATTTAATTTCGAAGTAGGATTATATCTAAGTGCTTGATTTAATTATTTACTTAATTCTTTTCCATGAATTTTACATGTGGACGGACAGCTTCCAAGTCTTCTGTTGCTGCTGGCTTTTAGAAGACTGTTTTGGTGGGCCACGTCGTCGACACAACCATCTTGGGCCTCCTTTCGAGTCACCCGACTATCCAGGCCCAATTTTTGGTCCTGAACCTCCACTGGGCCATTTTGGCCCACGAAGTCATCCGGGCCCTATTAAATTTCCTGGTGAACCTCCATTGGGCCATGTTGGCCCATCAAATCAACCGGGCCCTGTTGGACCTCCTTACTAAGCTTCCGTTTGTGTTGGTCCAGTCAAATTTCACTTTTGTATTTATTTTTAATTAATAAAAATCCACCTAGGGCGTGGAATGTTTGACGTAGACACTTACCATGTTATTATGAATGAGAAGTAACATCTATCCTTCAATATAAGAAAAACAACTAGATAATTGATTAGTTTGTAAGTAACGTTTTTAATCATCCAAAGTTTCAGTACGATTTTACAATAACTCTAAATGTGTTGTTATTGCTTAGGTTCTTATTGCTTTACACCTATAGATGGCAATAAAGTAGTTGGTGTTGGGTGGAGTTTTCTGATTTTGCTTATAATTTTAACAAGGATAATTTTAAATATTTCTTTCCTTTCTCAAAAGAAAAGAGACTTTAGTTTTGCAAAATAGAGAATATTTGAAAAACAAGATTCTTGTAAAGGGATTGTCTTTATATTGTGAGACACTCTTTATTTTGAACTAGATGTCTCCCAAATGATATAAATAAGAAGAATTTTCGAAGTCGCCATTTGAAAACGAGCAAAGTGAAAACTAACGACGTGTTACAAGATTTTTGCTTAAAATACCTTGTTTTCATTAGAAATTCTTGCACGCCCTTTTCATTTTAAACTCTCCCATCATACACACTGGTGAAAAAAAACACACACACTTCTTTCATTGCATGATTTCTTTCTTGTACATAAGTGTGATCAAACTGACTGGAAATTACAATTGACGCAATGTGTGCTTTGCCCCTCGATGTTTCATTAATCAAGGTGAAGAGAATGAATATATTATTTCACCTTTGTCTTATTACAGATTCGACGTGTTTAATAAGGTAAATTAGACAACAAACAACTTAATCAAAAGATAAATAAATTCGAAATCTTGTCCATTCCAATCCTACGGTATGCGCCACTTGCCATGGATTCACTTTGATCACCACCACACGTAAGTAACAGTTTACAACCCAGAGCCCATTTATGAACATAAACACCATTTTAGTCACTCCTATCCTCACAAAAGAAGGGTGCAAAAAAGTTTGGCTAAGTCTGTCAGACAACCGCCTGACCATCCCAGCCGAATATACTGGCCAAGAACGATCCTCTACTGCACTGATGACCCCAAACTGGAGCCATAGAGCTGATAATCACGCTCTGATCAGGCGGGCATATGTCATCCATCAGACTTGGTTTCCTGTCTCCTTAGAACTCAAGGATACAGAGGTACGAGCCTATAGAACAGATCCTGTTCAAGTAAGGTCGTGAACGTTTGGTTCCCAATTCTGCTATTTAACTAGGTTATTGGCTGGCTGAACTTTCGATGTGGGATTATGTACACGTTTGAATTGCCAAAAAAAACTTGTTCAAGAAATCTTCCTTTCCTTCTTTTCAATGGCTTACTCCACTATTGCCTTTTCATCTGTATTCAGTATTCAATCTCATATTTTCTTGATAATTCTTCAATCAAGAAATCTATTTTGCTGTTCTACACGCATTGCTTGAGATATCATAATTCATAATTATCACTATTTTAGACCCCCAGTTGTTTTCTTTATTATCCAATCTAAATTCTTGCAAAAGCCTTCAAGTTCTGAAGCAAGGCTTGAGTTCCCCCTTACAATTGTTTCAAAGTTGATATCTTTATATGTTGAACTGAATGCTGTTGATAGTTCTGTTTCTGTGCTTGGAATGAATCCAATGCTTTTGTTTGGAATTCAGGCATCAGAGCACATGTTAATGCAGGTTTTGTTGGAGCAGCGTTTTGTATTTATAAGTTAATTAGAGAAAATGGCGTTTCTTATTGATAGTTATACACTTCCAATATTGAATGGATTGGTCGTGCTTCTTGAAAGTGGCAAAAGATTTGCAGATAAGATTCATTATGTGGCTGTCGAAATGGGTTTTGAATCTGGTGTTTATTTTTGCAATACAATGATTGAGGCTTATAAAAACAGTGGATGTTTTGAAAGTGCTGGGAAGGTGTTTGGTGAAATTCCTTACAGGGACTTGGTGTCTTGGACTTCGACGATTTTGGGGTATGTTGGTGAAAGGAATGTTCGCAGCGCTTCTTGATCGTTTAGTTGATCAAAAGTGTTCTCGAAGGGAGACAATTTCGTGGTTTCTTGACTGATCAATCGGTGAAAAGTTCAATCTTGGAAATATAAACTGACGTTGGTTGTGCTGATGATGCAGAAACTCTTTTCGAAGAAATTGATAAATTAGATGTTGTTTCTTGGAATATATCGATATCCTTGCTTGTTTCCGTAAAATTTGGAACCAGTGAAACCAAGCATTGAAACGTTAACTTTGCTTGTTTCAAGATTGGCAGAGGTTTTAAACCTTAGTCAAGTTAGGCAAATGCATTGTCTTTCAATGAAGAGCGGATTTTGTGATGATATTCCGAGGACAAGTTTGTTGGATTTTTTTGCAAAGCGTGCGGATTTGGAGGAGGCATCAACTCAGTTATTCACAGAAGTCTTGTACAGAAACTGTATTACTTGGGGTGCTGTGATGTCGGCGATTGAATTGTTACGGCGAATGCTAGCTCTACAATTGGGTAAAAGCGTCCATCGATCTCTAGCTTACTATGCTATTATCTATATTTTGTCAAACGGTTGTGATCTCAAGTAAATCTTAGTTTTCTGGTCGTCTATTCCAACTAAGAAAATCAAGTAGGGAGTATATTTTCCCCTCATAGAATCTCTGATCTTGTTCTGCACATATTGATAATTTCTTTATCAACCTGTACTCTTGAGAAAGTTTGGAGAATCATTGTAGAATATTATTTATTTTAATACCATATTGAAATATTTTGCTTAAAAGTTTAAATTTTTAAAGATGGGAGAATTTTATTTTGAGAGACCAACCCAAGAACAAGACAGTATTGAATTGAAGATGCAGCATGTGATTTTTTGAGCAATCCATGTGAGAGCTTCAATCATGCCTTCTGGTTGGATCCCTTAATTTTCTCTCAATATGAAATTAAAAAAACAAAAAAAACTCTAATTAATTTAATCGAAACTTATAAACAAGAGATTAACATAAAAATAATCTAATTCTCTAAAATAATTTGTAAAAATATATTCAAATTTTAGTCTATAATTAGAACATGAAATCTTTACGAAATTTATATTAAAGTTATTAGTTTCAAAATAGAACATAATGTTGATTTTGAAAATACATAATTTATTACGATTGGTTATCGATTTTTTGGAATATTAAAATACTTAATTTAAGAATAATGCTATTTGTAGTCGACGACTAAAGCAGCCATCTTATGTGGCATCATACGTGAAAACTTATTATTTAATGCATTAATTTCTTATAATTTTGGTGCATCAAATAATAAACTAATGATTTAATAAAAAAATGACACATAGTATGACTACTGTAGTCAGTGACTATAAATAATATTACTCTTAATTTAATCCGCAAACCAAATTATATCAAAAGAATTACAATATCAATCAACCGAATTAAACCCAAATGAGATATGTTGATAGCTCTAAGTTGATATAAGGTGAGATCAAGATCAATTCGGGTCGATCACAACATCACTTCTTAGGCAACAATCCAACATTTTTCAACTCTCAAGTGAGTCGAGGATTAGATGAAAAAATAAAATATTGTATTGCCATTTCAAAAGTAAATATAAAGCTTCTCTCTCTTCTCCCATCAAGGATCGTCCACAAAGCCTCTTCAAATCCCACACGGTATATTTCTCCATAAACATCTTCAGAAATGATTAGCAAGTAATGTGTATGTAATACACTCACATACACGAAATATTGTTCGATTTCTTACATTTTTTCTCGACAAAATTGGATATATTTCTTGATTGCAATTTTAAAAAAATAAACAAATAAAACAAAGGAATCTTTGTACCTACTTTTTCAATGTTCCCCATCAAATCTATAGATGGGAACATATTGACAAGTGGAAGGGAACAATTAAAAATGTGGCTTGTACTTTGCATCTTAAGATTGTGATACTGAAAAGGACTGAGTGTTGGCATCTCATGCTTGCTCTCAAGTGCTTGTAATCCATTTACCCTACATAGGGCACAATCTTGTTTCATCAAAACACTTTCCACTATAATGGTACTTTAGTCATTTTCTAAATTTATCGTCGAATTGTCGCTGTCGACTATAACTTGGTCACACTAAGTTCTTCGTTAACTATCTTTAGAATTTTATAAATATTAAAGACGTATTAACATTCAAATAAATTAAATACCTGATTGATTGAATAGAAATATGATATAGTATGAATGATTGTCACGTAATTGATAAATTTATAAGTTGAATTCATATTTAGTACTGTATTTAAGTATTAAAATCATAAATCATGAAGATCGTTTTGGATGTAAGTATAAAACGGTGGACTTCTGA
Source organism: Fraxinus platypoda (assembly GCA_903798405.1). Classification (NCBI taxonomy): domain Eukaryota; kingdom Viridiplantae; phylum Streptophyta; class Magnoliopsida; order Lamiales; family Oleaceae; genus Fraxinus; species Fraxinus platypoda. The sequence goes on from CAIGRT010181825.1 coordinate 11,437, forward strand.
AATTATATTCGCTTACAGATAATTTGAAATTCAGGGAAAAAAAATGAACTTATCAATAACCATAATCAAATGATGAAAATTTGCCCTCTCAAAAAATCATACCAACAACAATGGCGTGAGAATTTGGAATTGACTTCCATTACCTTATGCATGCCAAACACTTAAAATAACCCAAGAATCATGGAACCATCAACTTCAAATGTGGGCCATTGGATGCACGTAATATCATCATGTGGACCATTGGATCATAATTAGACTTTGAAATTGTTTAATTAACCACAAAGCAAACAAGAAATTATGGCTTTGTTTGCCACAATCCAAAAAGAAAAAATAATAAAAATAAAAAAGCGGGCATTTCATATAGAGTCCATACCTACAAACATTCGTACCAAAGGGGCATTAAAACATGTTCGGAAAAATTACGGTTATCATTCTTATCTTTTACCTCTTTTTGTACTTTTGTTTTCAATATTTACTTTTTAACATCCGGATTCGAGGTTTTCACAATTAAGCATGCCACTTCATGAGATTTCTTCGATCTCTCCATATATTATTCTCTTCTCCGTCTTGAATCTCGACCATCAGCTTCGGACACAAGGTCGAGATAAGAGTCGAAATTGAAGTAATTCGTTCATATTCAACCAGAGGACGTATATTTTATTGACTCAATAACAAGGATTGGAAGGATTAAGTGATTTTCGAGATCCCAACATTCCATTTTTTAGCATCATTGGTCTTTAACGATGGGACCGTCATTTTGTGGTCCCACACTCAACTCGCCGAATTCAAATTAAAAAAAAAAACTAAAAGAAGGGGAAAAAAATAGGAATTATGGCTTTGTTTGCCACAAAAGTGGGCATTTTGTATATTGTCCATTCCGACAAACAATCGTACCAAGTGGGCACTATAATATGTTGAGTTTCCTATAGGCGCATATGATATTAGACATACCACACTCAAAACATTTTTTGCACCATGAGTGGCAAGACAATTTGTTAGTGTTGTCTTGATTATATTGGACTTTTGGTCCCATCCCATCAATGATATTTTTATATTTATAAAAATAAATAAAAAAATCTATATTCAATAATCAAAGTTCACAAAATTAATATTTCGAATGAACAAATCTATAGTTAAGAGGTTTTACACGAGCAATCCTTTTCTCAAATTTCGTTGTATTTTTAGATTAGATGTTTTCCTTATCGTGGGAATATTTAGTATGAGAAATGGTTGAATTACATATATTTCTTTTCACCTCGGAAGAAATGAGATTGAGAAGAATATATATAAGAGTGAAAGTAGTAGCACCAAAAGATATTAATCCCCTGTTTGATTTTGATTAAAATTTCAAGTCAAAGTCAACAATGAAAAATACTAAGAATAAGCATAATAAAAATATTTATTTGAAACTTTAATTTTTTTGTCAATGGAAATCAACTAAGGATTTCATCTTCTAGTTTTCTTTCTTTGTGTTTTTTTTTTTTATTAATTATATTAAAGAGGGACGCTCTTTTAGATTTTGCATATGACACTCAAAATTGAAGACCGGTTTTGAATCCTGATAATCCATGTACCTACTGGTAAATTTTCATCCTCATCGGGAGCAATCCTGAAGTCATGCGAGAGGTGCGACCGCTTCATTATAGGGGCACCGTATGCATATAATAATATTATATGTAAAAAAATGATCTATTAAATATCGTTGATTATCTTATGCTAAGAAAGAGTGAGTGTTGGGGTTTAAATCTCCTATTGATCTTAACTTTTAATTATTTTTTAAAATTCTTTGTGAGCGAGGTAGTTATGGTTGGTGAGTGGCAGCGTGGACATGATTCCATTGAATCATTTGATTCAAGTTCCAAGAGAACTAATAGAATCGAACCATGAACCAATGATTTTTTTTTATAATGGAATCAACGATACATTTTTTTTAAAAATATGGAACCAAATCGGAACTGAACCATTCGGTTTTGATTTAGTTTGGTTTGATTTGGTTCTGGTTCCATTACATAAATTTTCAAATGATAAATACAAATTAAAATCTACACTATATCTAGGGATAGCAAAATGGCTCGACGGCTCGAGGCTCGGAACCATCGAACCCCATTTTGAGGCAAAGGCTCGAGCTCGAATCGGCCAGTGTCATGGGTCATTTTCGGCCTGGACAAGCCCGACCCTTTAAAAAAAAATTTAAAAATTGAAAACAACAGTTGTAGCCTGTAAAAAGAAAAAAAAAATGAAACAAGCCTGGACGTAGCTGCCTGCACTTGCATGCAGCTTTGACAAGAAAAAAAAAACCCGAGCCGGCTAGCCTGCTAAGGCTCGAGCCTCAATTTTTTTGGCTGAACTTTTGCTCGGCTCAACTTAGGCCAAAAAAAGTTCGAACATTTTTCGCTTGAGCCGAGCTCGAGCTTCGAGTCTCAACTCGACTCGACTCGTTGACATGGCTTATATCAATAAGTTAGTAATATATGCCTAAATCAATAAAATGAATATCAAATATTCAGCAAATTCAAGTTTAAATTATCAATCATCAAATGAAATATTGTGTAATAAATTTCATTCACAAAAGTCCAAACAAACAAACAAAACATAGTCATAATTTGAATACACAAACATCAAATTCCATCAACATACAAAAATTATCTAATAACAATGATTCACTTGTATAGACGAATGAGTTACTGACAAAAATTCAATTTTTTTGTGATTCACTGATAAAAATTTCTTGGTTCTGGTTCTAGAAAATGGAACCAAAATCAAATGGTTCTTGGTTCTAAAAATCATTAACTTTTTTGTAAAATCGAATCAAACCAACAAACATCTTGATTTGGTTCGATTTTGGTTTGATCATTTTGCCCACTTCGACTGCATGGGTGAGGGTGGTTGAGTTGAGGAAGTGATTGGGGAGAAAACATTTTTTTTTTGGGATTTGTTTCCCTCTTTTATTCTTCATTTTTTATATTATTTTTATAAAATAATGATATGGACTAAGTAGATTGACATTTTTACCTTTATAATAATTTCTATCATGTGCAAACCATGTGTTTATTTGTGAAAGAGGAGCACTCTTTTACATTAAGGGTGTGTCTGGTGCCGATTTTAACAAAAGAAAATCGATTTTCATCTCAAATCAATCGGGCCCATGCGATAAATTTTTGGCAGCAATTATGGCTGAGTACCGAAATTGCCCTCAAGTGAAAGTGGGCTGGTAATGTACTGAAAATAAGTAAAAGGACAACAATGGAATTTCCAGTTCTGACTCCTTCTGCTACTACTGAAAAGGAAGTCTGGCAGCATTTAATTTTCTCAGTTAATGGGTTAGCAACGGTCATTATTTTGCAAGCATCGGTCATTATTTTGCTTATAATCCAGGCAAAATCCGGACCAGACACGTAGTAATTGTGTACTCAAAAGAAGTGCACTCTTCTACATTTTTCCACGAGGCACTTAACACCGGAGATGCTGTCGGAGAAGTCCATGCCATTCTTTTGGTAGGTTTTGGGCCGTTCAAGTGGCTGTCAACAAAGGAGGAGCAATTACATTACAATCTGCGACCGTAACGATAATAATCATGCGATAACAAAAGATTTGACACAGGTTAAACTCATATTTGATACACATTATTTCAAAACTCATTTTCAATCACACGTTGTTCAATAAAATAATATTTTTCATCACATCAATAACTTTTCTTACTTTTTAACCACATATTTCCTATCATATCACTATTTAAAATATATTTTTTCTTCAATAATATTTATCAAACATAACGTAAAATTATGGATTTTCAAAACGACTTTTTTTTCCTTGAAAAAGTACTTATAATCTAGAAGATAAGCCAGATGAGATGACTCGAAAGTCAAAATTAATGACAGGCAGTTTGCTGTCATGTAAACTGGCATTTTCTGCTGCCAAAATAAGTATATTTTCATAAGCATTAAATAGCAGGACAAAACAAATTAACATGGTCCTTCTGTATTATTTCAAGCTCATCCAGTTATCATGTGAAATTTGAAAAGCAAATGTGCTTATACATGTGTGTGTATATGAACATGTTACATTTTTTCCATTTTCTCGCGATGACATGTTGGATAAGTAGTGATCAATAAAATTAAATATTATAAGTAAATACTATTCAATTTTTTTTTTCTACTAACGCATCCTTAACTTATTGAGAGAAAACAATCTACTTGAATTATTGTCTGTTCTAAAAATTTTGAGATCCTTGATGATTATATTTATTATGAGACTTTTAAACATAATTGTTTTACAAGCATAGCAAAACTTAACTATTGTAATTATAATTAAAAGAAAATTTTGAAAAATTCAAAAAATAGAATAAAACATCTTTTACAATTCAAGAGATTAGGCTATCATACTATTTAGCTTTATCACATTTTAAGATGCAAAAATAGTAATCAAACAACTCAAATCAATTTTTTTAATATAGATTTTTGATAGAAATAATAGTTAATCCATTCAATATCTCTTGTTATATGTTTGATCGAAGATAAAATTTAATCAACTTTAATTTTGAAAAACTTCTCTCGACGAAGATAACGGTGAAAGAAATAGTCAATTATACTCGATAAACAACTGAAGCATTTGCAGTGTTTTTTAATTGACAAAGAAAAAGATGCAAAAGCTATGCATTATTTATTGTCGTGTTTTAATCCTCTGAAACGTACACTATTCAATTGAACCGCGAGATTTTTATTTAATTATCACGATAATATCTTATTCAAAAAAGTTACGAGTTGAACCAAATTAAATAAAAAAAGTTAATAAAATTTGAGGCCCCTTAAAAATTTCAGGTGGTATGCATTGTCTAGTTGGCTTTCGCATAGGGTTGGGTCTAACTTGAATTCTTGATTGCACAACGGACGAACGTGGGTTTCACCATACTTCATTCGTAACTTTTACGATTTGTTGTTCGAATCGATGATTTAAGATGAATTCATATAAGCACACTGAACATATTGAAACTTAGAGACTGTTTGATTCTCATTAATTGGAAAAAAAAAATGAGTTCTGAGTAGAATGTATGGTTAAAAAGTAGGAATTTTTTTTTTTAGTAGACATGTATAACATTTTATTGTATGAATGTGTGATTAAAAATAATCTTATAACAATTATAAAATAAATTAATGTGTATCAAACAGACACTTAATACATTCTTGAAAAACACACATTATATATACTCGTTTCAAAATTGAGAAATATAAAAATAAATTTAACAACAATCGAACATCATCAATGTCTTCGAGTGACGTACTGGTGTGAATAACAAAAATGGCCAAACGGTAACACCTTTATAAAACATGGTTGATAGTACTAAAAATGGAATCCTAAGACTTTAGTTTTTAATGATAGCAATGAATTAAAGTTTTTTGGCTAAGGTAAGTTGTAAATTTAATAACTAAATCAAAGATTCCAAAACCCGACACAATCATAGATATTGCGCTTCCCCGACCCCACTCAACCCCAACAAAAGATCAACGGTCAATATCAAAACATCATATCATGTACGGCCACTAACACTCCAAATGTACTTTTATACGTATTATTTCCTCCTCCTCCTCCTCCTCTCTACACACACACAAAAACAAACATAGAACATGTTTGGCTAAGATTAAAATCCAATTAAAATTAAAAATATAGTCGTTATTGAGTTTCACTCGTCTAATAAAAGTCAACAATAACGACTAATTTTTCAATTTTAATCCGATTTTAATTTCTACCGAATAAGCTCATATATAGAGACACCCTAACACATGTTTGCCTAATTTCAAAAGTCAGTCCATTTACTTCATTTACTTGTAAGTGAATTTTTGCTTCTAAAACGACAATATGGAATGTATGATCGAAAGATAAGTAAACATATATAGTGAATTTTTTATTCTTTACTTTTAGATCAATGTCTAAATCGATTCGAAAATATGAACTAAATTAAAAACTTGTTTAATTTTATAAAATGTACTTTTAAAACTTACTTATAAATAAACTTATATAAAAATTAATTATAAATAAATTCTTGAAGATTGGCCAAACATGCAATATATATATAGAGGCAGTATAAATATGTAAAAATTTACTTATAAGCAAATTCTTGAAGCTTAGCCAAACATGCAATAAAGTAGTGGCGGTATAAATATGTCGATTAACCTTTCATATTATTATCATCCCTGTCGATTTCCCTCCCTCCCTCTCTTTGCTATTTCCCCAGTCAAGAAATTTCGTTTGTCTTTGTGAAAAACTCAAATTTCAAAGATTTTGAAAAGTGATTCTGGGAGAAGTACTTATTTTTCTTTCTTGAAGCCTCATCTCACCCGTTGCAGAAGCAAATTTTGAATCGGGAACTTGAATTCTCAAAAGCAAACGTTTATATATGTGATTTGATTGAATTCTGCAGAAATTCTCTGCATTTTCGAGTTATAAGTTGTCTTTGATTTGCTTAAATTCGGGTAATTTTGGAATTACTTTGTGTTGAGAAAATTCAGTTTCCGTTTGCATTTTAGCTTCAGATTTGGATCTTATCTAATTTGTCAGCTCGTCAGACCTCAATTTTGAAGCATTTGTCCAATTTTCTCTGGTGAGTTCTCGGCCTCTGTGTTTATGCATGGATATGAATGTAATTTTGCTTGTATATCTGGTGTTTGTATGAATGATTGAAGCATGGAAAAAAGTTTTATTTTTGGTTATTGATTCATTCTTAATTACTGCATTTTAAAAAGTTCAAGCTTTAATTGATTTCGTTTATTAATCGGAGTAATACTTATTGTTCCAATTGCAGGGTTGATTGGCTGTGGATTTGATCTCAGCTTTATATGTGAAGAAGTCAAGAGATCAAAATTCTGCATATGCAGTGACTTTCAGGTTTCAATATTAATTGGTGAATTTGAGCTTTTGAAGAAAAATGGTGTTTGTTTTGGGAACTTTATTAGAAAAGATGACAGTTATTTCTAGCATCAAATTACAAGTTTTGACTTGAAATTGAGTTGTCTTTGATTTGCTTAAATTCGGGTAATTTTGGAATTACTTTGTTGAGAAAATTCAGTTTCCGTTTGCATTTTAGCTTCAGATTTGGATCTTATCTAATTTGTCAGCTCGTCATACCTCAATTTTGAAGCATTTGTCCAATTTTCTCTGGGTTGATTGGCTATGGATTTGATCTCAGCTTTATATGTGAAGTCAAGAGATCAAAATTCTGCATATGCAGTGACTTTCAGGTTTCAATATTAATTGGTGAATTTGAGCTTTTGAAGAAAAATGGTGTTTGTTTTGGGAACTTTATTAGAAAAGATGACCAATCTATCGACATCTGATCATTCGTCAGTGGTCTCCATTAACTTATTTGTAGCGCTCCTGTGCGCTTGTATAGTGATCGGTCATCTATTGGAGGAGAATCGTTGGATGAATGAATCCATTACTGCGCTTGTAATTGTAAGTGTATATACACGTATAAGTGGACTTCTATGTAATGTATGTGTTTGGTTTGTGCACACGTGGGTTTTTGGACACATGTTTTACTCTTCATATGCGTGTTTTAATCCATATTGATCATTTAATTGACAGGGTATATGCACTGGAGTTGTGATTCTATTAATTACTGGAGGAAAAAACTCGCATCTTTTGGTGTTTAGTGAGGACCTTTTCTTCATTTATCTGCTTCCGCCAATCATTTTTAATGCTGGGTATGTAAAGCATTTTAAGCACTCTATTCCTTGATTTGGAGAATAGTGGTTCTTGTATTATTAGTTTTATTAAGACTTCCTTTATTTGAAATCTATGAATTGGAAAGTACTATCAGGTTTTGTATTAGTAATTTTCATGATACGATTTATTAAAACAACAATGAGGAACCTGTATATGAGATTGCGATTTTTTTAAAATTTTAACAAAATTTGACTTGTAAGTATTAACCAAGTTAGTAAGCAGCAATTATATATGCAATGATGATGCTAAGTTACATGGTTTGCTTTGCTCTAATAATCAGGTTCCAGGTTAAAAAGAAACAATTCTTTCGCAATTTTATGACTATAACGCTGTTTGGAGCAATTGGTACTCTGATATCCTTCATCGTCATATCATTGGGTAAATCCTTTTTTCTTCTGTTATTACTGTTTATATCCAAATAGCAAAGTGCTGCTTTCTCTTAATATGCATGCTAATCGTTTCGATGTTTATGGTGAGATACAAACAGCATAAGGAATGTCTGTGTGCGCGCATATTTTTTTGAACAAGCTGACGCATAAATCCTATGATAAAAGATGACAATGTTCTTCCATTTCCTTTTTTTAACTTTTCACCATGAAAAGTGGAGTTTATGTTAGTAAAAGTCTGGATTGTATACTTGAAAGTTCTTACATGCTATTCTCGAATTTGTTCTGCACCCTTCCCCTGTTTAAAAATGGCAGTTAAAGTGAAATTCTTTAGTAAAACATCACAGAAATGAGACATTCTCTCTTGGATATTTATGCTTAATTGACGCAATTGTTGTCAGACTCCAGTCTTTCGTGTAGCTCCAAATTTGTAATTATATCTTATTATCATATAGATCCTAATTTAGCAATTTTTTTTGCTGGAAGAGACATGCACGAGAGTGTGAGCAACTGCAAGCAATATGATTTATATCAACATTTTTGTCCTGCTTTCTCTGCTGAAGTAGTGCTCGTTTTTTAAGGATAGACTGGAAACATTTGAGGGGAAAGAATTGAAAGGAAAAGAATTTTTTTTGTAGAATTTTTTTTACTGTCAGTATTCCATTTGTTTCATCGTTTAGAGTATAAATGACGATCTGTTGTTGATTACGGTCTCTAAATTTTGTACCAGGGGCCATTACCTTTTTCCAGAAAATGAATCTTGGTCTTGCAATAGGAGATTATCTTGGTAGCAGCCGCCTTCTCTCTGTAATCCCTTTAAATTGTAGCTAATAATTTCTTGTAACTCACTATACTCTCTTTTTTCCAGCAATTGGAGCAATTTTCGCTGCAACAGACTCTGTTTGCACCTTGCAGGCATATTTTGTTACTTTGTGCTGTTGATTTTAGAATCAGAAATGATAGCCTTATGCATCAACTCTGATGGTGCAGGTGCTTAATCAGGATGAGACTCCCTTACTATACAGTCTAGTGTTTGGCGAAGGCGTTGTAAATGATGCGACGTCTGTGGTGCTTTTCAATGCAGTCCAGAACTTTGACCTTTCTCATATCAGTACAAGTGTAGTTCTGCAGCTAGTTGGAAATTTTTTATATTTATTTATTACAAGCACTGTGTTGGGAGTTGTTGTAAGTCTCCTTCCTTCCTCACCTCTCTTTAGGGGTCGTGTGCCATTCGTGCTTTTGAATCACAGTATTGGTAAGTTGTAACATTTGTACTTCTACTACAGGCTGGACTGCTTAGTGCATATGTCATAAAGAAACTGTATTTTGGAAGGTCTGTGTTTAATCTCCACAACAGTGATTTTTCCTCTCGCCCTCAATTAAGTTTAATTTATAAATTTATTTTTTTAAAAAATTTATGTTTGCACGAGAGTTCGAAAAACTTCATAAGGCACATCAGATTCGAACCAAGGAATAGAATTCTTGTATGCCACATGTGCTCGTCCCCACCATATCACGATGAAAATTTTGAAAGCTTGCCAGTGGTTCTTTGTTAATCTTTTGATGCTTGGTTTTTGATTAATCATTCGTTAAGATGAACTCCAACAGGTGATTTCTTTACTATTAAATTCTTTACGACTGATTTCTGATCAATTCCAGGCATTCCACTGATCGTGAGGTTGCTATTATGATGCTGATGGCTTACCTTTCATACATGCTCGCCGAAGTAATTTTTTTAAACATTGCATTGTTTAGGTGTTATATTCCACACTTTTGAATTTAGGTGTTAACTCTCCAACTTGATATATCATGCAGTTATGTGATTTAAGCGCTATTCTTACTGTATTCTTCTGTGGGATCGTGATGTCACACTATACCTGGCATAATGTCACTGAGAGCTCAAGAGTCACCACCAAGTATGGGTTCTCTTATAATACTAGACCATTTGAGACATGTTTGGTTCGTTTATGTTTATTTCTCTTCCCCATGATAGATTTATATTAATGTATATCATCAACTCTTCCACAGGCACACCTTTGCAACACTGTCATTTGTTGCCGAGATATTCATATTTCTTTATGTTGGTATGGATGCCCTTGACATTGAGAAATGGAGATTTATAAGTGACAGGTATGGTTGCTACGTAATTGAAAATAGTCGCTGTGACATCTTTTCTGGACTAGGAACATGTTAGGCTAAGCTTTAAAGTTAATTTTTTTTTTTTTTTTTCAGGTTTTTAGTAACTTTTGAAATCCCAAAAAGCACTTTTCAAATAGTAATGGGAATTTTATATATTGCTGGTTGGATGTATTTCTTAATTCTTCTTTTCCTTCTCAATTGTCAGCCCCAAAACATCGGTATCCGTGACCTCTATTCTCCTAGGATTGATTTTGGTTGGAAGAGCAGCCTTTGTTTTTCCTTTATCATTCTTGTCCAACTTGACCAGGAAGTCTCCATATGAAAAAATTAGCTTTAAGCAGCAAGTATGAGCTCAAATATTCTTATTTCAACCATATGAGATTCTTCATTTGCTTTGCCCTCCTAATAATTTTACCAATTTTTATCTGCAGGTCACAGTGTGGTGGGCTGGTCTTATGAGAGGAGCTGTTTCCATGGCCCTTGCTTATAATCAGGTAAATTATTGTATATATCTGTTTTGGGGTGGTTATGCTGTACACTGCAGAAAAACTCATTCCAGGGCAAAAAATATTATATATAAATGCTCAAGATGACCACGCATTTCTGTGATGCTCTCTTTTCTGCATCAGGGAAAGAAAATATACTGTGCACAAAATGAACATATACTGCTGTGTAGTGCTATTCTATTGCCACTTTGGCGCCAACTAAGGAAAGGGTGAAAGGATGGTGATTATATATTCTATAATACAGGAATAATCTGACCGAGTCGTTAATTTTTTATTTTATGCAGTTTACAAGATCAGGACATACTCAGCGACATGGGAATGCCATCATGATAACTAGTACAATATCAGTTGTTCTTTTCAGTACTGTGGTAAGACATCTTAAGCTTTTGCAGGAATGTTTAGGTTAGTACGTGGAAGAGAAAAAAAATATATAAAAACAACAAAACTAAGCCTTGTTTCTTATAAATTTGGATCGGCCATATGAATATTTTTCCTCGACACTTGGATCATGTAAGCAACCTTTTTGGCCAAACACATTTGAGCTTGTGTGAAAATTACCTGTTTTGGGCAATTTTTAGTTTAAGAACCTACTTTTCTATAGGTGTACTTTCCACAAAAAAGTATTTTACTTAAGAGGTAAACCAACCATGCTTTTATTGTAAACTTTCAAAAAATAAAAAAAGTAATTTTACTCTTTTTAAGGTAAGCCAAACATGCTATAAGTGTAATTTAAGAAACGATCACTCAATTTAATGTTTTATTATAAATCATTTGCTATTATTCTTTTAACGACTTGCAGGTGTTTGGCTTGATTACTAAACCTTTGGTGAGGCTCTTGCTTCCCTCATCAAAGCAATTAGGCAGAATGATCTCTTCAGAGCCAGTTACTCCAAAATCCTTCATTGTACCACTTCTTGGCAATGAACACGATCCTGAAGTTGATCTGGATGAACAAAATATTGTGAACGGTCAGGATTCAGAAACTAATCAAGGTGATCGAAATGGGATCCGTCCAAGCAGTTTACGGATGCTCTTGAGGAAACCTACACACACTGTCCACTATTATTGGAGAAAATTTGATGATGGCTTCATGCGTCCTGTTTTTGGTGGACGGGGTTTTGTACCATATGTTCCAGGCTCTCCAATCGAACAAAGTGTGCATCAATGGCAAGGAGAGGCCAAACACTAAGCATATAGTCTCTGGTGGCTCATTCAATCAGGTTTTGGCAGTCGTTTGTTAATATTATCAAGTGTTCTTTTTTGTGTGGATGATGGCGGTGTCTAAATTAGCATAGTTTGCACAAATTTATTCATTGCGGTGGTATTGGTTCGTTTTTGTTTCCCCTCTGGGTAGTTGTTGACCCAATAGTTTGTTTTTTGGGAAATGCGGTCAGGTTTTCCCCCTCCCCGGCCGAGGTTTTGGAACACCAAATCGGTGTATATTTTGTAAGCACAAATCGTTGTGTGTGACTTTATCTAAGTTGTTTTAACCATCACATTTTTGAGCTACAATCATAATACAATTATAATTTTTTGCGTTTATGTGGATTATGATGTTCTATGCTCAATTTTTTTAGACATTTTCAGGTATTCGAGGAAATTTATTGATAATATCCATTCCGCTGAATAACAATGTATAAGCTTAGAATTCATAATGTTGATCCGAGAAATGTGTAAAAAATTACTCGCATTTTCTATTGTTCGAAGAAATTACAATTCTTCACATTCATTATTGAAAAATATTGTTCAGACCTATTAACATAGTACAAAAGATGGCATAATAAACCAGCCACTACCCCTCCACTATATAGCATACTGGATTATAGTTCTTCCTACTCATATATATATATATATATTTTTTTTTTTT
>CAIGRT010181876.1:0-15545 GCA_903798405.1 Fraxinus platypoda
ATCACTATTCTGTCCGGCGTCACACGCCCAACGTGATCGCACAAAACACATGGAGGTTGATAGACACTTCATCAAACAAAATCTTGATACAAAGATAATTTGATTTCCTTTTGTTAAGTCCCAAGACCAGTTGGTTGGAACACATACTTACGAAAGCTGTATGCAACAAGAGCTTCTACAACTCACTTGACAAGTTAGGCATTAGAGATCTATATGCTCCAACTTGAGGGAGAGTGCTCACATGAGTTGGCATTGGAGAGATTACAGGATGAGTCTTGAATGTAAATCCATGATTTACGGTTCAACCTCTATTCCAGCCATGGAATCTGTATAGCCGAGAATAGATAGTTTTCTGTCATTATATGTTGTTCCATCTCTGTAAAGAAAATGAATGAAATGAGAAGAATATTTTTTACCAAAAGTTGTCACATCCAAATATTGTACTTCGTATGAAGGCACCGGTTCATTTCTTCATTATTTTTACTTCTGTAACTCTTTTTGTTTGAGATTTTCACACATATTATTGCTCTTCATTTGATTCAATATATATATCTAGTTTTTTATTTTTGTTGTTGTTTTGTATGAATAAGTGTGCACATATTTAAACACACACTTGTTTGTGTGTATTATATGCTGTCCCAATAATACTTTGGAATTGGAACAGCCTTATGTTTTTTCAATTTCTATAGTTAGGTCATTTTATTTAATTGGGGAATAAATGATGCTTTATTCAATTAGGGTTATTTTTAGTATTCAAACCAATAAAAAGAGAAATAAACTCCGGTAAAATAGATGGCGCTGAGAAATTTGAGGAGGAGATGGCAACAACATTTTGGTTTGATTAGGGTAAATCTGGGATTTAGTTGAAGATTTACATAACAATGATATAGCATTTATACTATGCTGTGTTAAGAGAAACATATTTATATACTTTTTCTACTAGAATCACTTTTAGTATAGCTGGTAAATATGTATTTTAAACAAGATACGTTTACGAGCTCCTTCACAAAGTATGAAGTTTCTAGCGAAATCCATTTTTTGGTATCTTGTTTACATTAGTTGTCAATATGCACCAAAAAATATGCATGATTAGTTGATTTTTGTACATGGTTACTAGACCTTATTCTTTCTTTCCGTGGCATGTCGGGGCTGATTTTCATTCGAACAATTGAACTGCTATTTTTTTTTAATTGTTACTAACAAGGGAAGGGGTAACTGGTAGGAGTGCTACCGTCGTGCCAACCTAGTTGGCATGTTTTGGTGCACCTTGTGAGCCCATCCACAAACACATTTACATGAGATAAATTTTTTTAGACATCATATCACCATTGGTTTCATCAAAAAATACCCACACAATACTCTTTTTCTCTTGCTCTCACAAGCACACACCACATCAAAAAATGGCTTTGATTCAAAAGGCAAGCGACCCCTAGAGATGCCAATTGACCATCCAAAAATTATACTTTGTATGAAGGCACAGGGTCATTTCTTCATTATATCTTTTACTTCTGTAACTCCCTTTTTGTTTGAGATTTACACACAGATTAATATTCTTCATTTGATTCAATATATCAATTTTCTTTTGTTAGTTTGTATGAATAAATCTGTACATACTAAAAAAAAACTTGTTTGTCTGCATTATATGAAGTCAGACAGTGAAATATTCTTGGGAATCCGAACAGGCTTATGTTTTTTAATTTCATTATTTAGACCATTTTAGTTAATTAGGGAAGAAATGATGTTTTATTCAATTAGTATTATTTTTGATATTCAAACGAATAAAAAGAGAAATAAACTCTGGTAAAACAAAATTTCCATTCTTGATACATTATCGAATGGAGAATGGGATCCAATTCGAGAACTTTTGAAGAGACGGCTGTGACAAATTTGTGGAGGAGATGGCGACATTTTTTTGGTTTGATTAGGTAAATCTGGGATTTAGTTGAAGATTTATAAAACAATGATATTAGCATTTATAATATGCTGCATTAAGAAAAACATATTTATACTTTTCTACTACAATCACTTTTAGTATAATAATGGTAAATATGTAGCTTAAACAAGATACGTTTACCAGCTCCTTCACAAAGTATGAAGTTTTGTGCAAAATACTCTTTTTGTATCTTGTTTACATTTATTGTGACATGCACCAATATGTATGTATATATGCTTTGTTGGTTTTTGTACATGGTTCCTAGATCTTGTTCTTTCTTTCCCTGGCATGTCAGGGCTGATTTTCATAGAACAATGCTACTGATATGTTTTTTAGTTGTTACTAATAAGGGGGAGGGATAAATGGTAAGAGTGCTACCGAGGTGTCAACTCAGTTGTATTGTCTTAGTGCACCTTCTGAGCCCTCCACAAACAGATTTACATGAAATAAGTTTTTTTAGACATCATATCACCATTGGTTTCATCACAAAATCACCCACACAATACTCTTTTTCTCTTGCTCTCACGAACACACATCAAAAAAGGGCCTTGGATTCAAATGGTACGAACCCTAGAGACGGCAATTGACTGTCCAAAAATTGTACTACGCATGAAGGCATAGGGTCATTTCTTTATTGTATCTTTTACAACTATAACTATTTTTTTCCAAGATTTACACACAGATTCATGTTCACTTGATTCAATATGTCAATTTTCTTCGTTATTTTTTATGAATAAATCTGTACATATTAAAAATAAACTAGTTTGTTTGTATTAAATGCAGTCCGACAGTTAACAATACTTGGGAATTAGAACAGGCTTATTTTATTTATTTATTATTTTTTTTAATTTCTATATTTAGGTCACTTGATTTAATTAGGGAAGAGATGATGTTTTATTAACTTAGGGTTATTTTTTAGTAGTCAAACCAATAAAAAGACAGAGAAACTCCTGCAAAACAAATTTAGCATTTTTGATAAATTGTCGGATGGAGAATGGGATCCAATTTGAGAACTTTGAAGCTGACAAATTTGTAGAGGAGACAGCGGCAATATTTTGGTTTGATTAGGGTAAATCTGAGAATTAGTTGAAGATTTAGAGAACAATGTTATTAGCATTTATACAACACCGCGTTAAGAAAAACATATTTATATACTTTTCTACTAGAACCACTTTTGGTATAATATTGGTAAATATGTAACTTAAACAAGATACATTTACCAGCTCCTTCACAAAGTATGAAGTATTGTGCGAAATACTATTTTTGGTATCTTGTTTAAATTAATTATCAATATGTATGCTTGGTTTTTGTTTGTGGTTTCTAGATCTTGTTTTTTCTTTCATGGCATATCGGGGCTGATTTTCATTTGAACAATTGTACTGACTTGTTTTTTTTGTTGTTACTTATAAGAAGAAGCGGTAAATGGTAAAAGTGCTACTAAGGTGCTAACTTAGTTGGCATGTCTTGGTGCACCTTTTGAGCCCTTCCAAACATATTTACATGATATAATAATTTTTAGACATCGTATCACCATTGGTTTCATCACAAAATCACCCACACAATACTCTTTTTCTCTTGATCTCACAAACACACAGCACACATCAAAAAATGACTTTGGATTCAAAGGGCAACCGATCCTTACAGATGCCAATTGACCATCCAAAAATTGTACTTTGTATAAAGACACGGTGTCATTTCTTCATTATATCTTTTACTTCTATAACTTTTTTTGGTTTGAGATTTATACATGGATTAATGCTCTTCATTTGATTCAATATATCAATTTTCTTTTGTTATTTTGTATGAATAAATTGGCAAATAATAAAAACAAACTTGTTTGTCTGTATTATATGCAGTCTGACGGTGAAGAATACTTGGGAATCAGAACAGGCTTTTTCTTTTTAGTTTCTATATTTAGGTCATTTTATTTAGTTAGGGAAGAAATGATGTTTTTATTCAATTAGGGTTATCTTTTAGTATTCAAACCGATAAAAAATTTTATTACGGAATTATGAGATTCATGTACGATGTGAAAAAGAACTTGCTGTTAAGAGAACCCAAGCAAGGTAAATTTCCTTACATGACCGTCTTGTTTTCCATCATCTAGTACTAGTTCATTGCTCCTCCGTATGTTTCATTAACATGACTATATTTTGGAAAAAACCTAGCTGTTAAGAGAACCCAAGCAAGGTAAATTTCCTTACATGACCTTCTTGTTTTCCATCATCTAGTACTAGTTCATAGCTCCCTTATAGTTTCTTTAACAGTACTATATTTTGAGTTTATTTGTCTTCGTAACTCTTTCGATGGGTTTCTTTAATACAATAGTTGAGAAAAATTGTCAACTAGTTATCGTTATGAAATTTATTCTGTCGAGAAACCAGGTAGTGTTCGAAATTTTTCATTTCGTATCCCAAAGAAAAGTACTATGTTGGATTTTGATACCTATTGAATCTTAGGCTATGATATAAACGTTGGATTAAATTGGTACCAACAATCAAGTCCAAATGTTTGACCCAAAAACAACGTGGGCTGTTGGAAGTAGCTTAAAAAATTAATGTTGCTCACGACCCATATATATTACCTTTTGGATGGCTTTGAATCTTGGCCCATTTAATCTTTTATTAATCCAACTAAAGTCTAACCTAACCTATATATATAGTCTTTACCCTAGCCGTAAAGTGTGTGATTTGTATATGAAAGTGAGGGAAAAAAAAAGGTGGTTGCCTTCTTGTTGGAAGAAAAAACGACTGCCCTAGTGGAGAGAAAAATCGGTGGCTTTCTTTGTGTATTTGGCCTCCTCTTTGTGTCTTCTTCGATTGTTTTTCTCGTCCCTTTATGGCTATAAATCATCACCGTTATCTTGTCCTTTGTGGGTGAGATTGAGGAGCAACCGAGGTACATATATTGGTTGTGGGTTGAAGCTGTTTGGATTGGTTGTTTGGTGGAAAAAGGTAACGTGAAATTAAGCCCCAAAAACACCGTTTTGACGATCCTTTGAGCGAGCTTCCGCGACATACTATATGCCTTTTGCTAGAACTAGAAAAACTACAAATTTTATTTCCTTGAATTTTCTTAATCCTTATTTTTTACAATGGAATGATATATAATTGGAATTGAAGATGAAGATTGCATTAATGTCTTTATGCAGCAGCCTGGAGTTGGGTATTTGGCATCCACACTCGAGTAGGTTTGAGAGGCAGGAAAGCTAGTAGCATTTGGAAATACTTTGAATTAACATATCTTCTGTGTTTTACTGCAGAATTTATTCTTACTACATTGGTGGATTGGTTTTCGATATTTAATATTTTGTATGTTAGATTAGATTTTTTGTTTACTGAAATACTCCATTTTTTTGTTTCTCAACAGTACACAACGACAACGTTTGACCGATTTATTTACAACATAATTTTGGACATATGGGTAGCCTAAGTTAAAAGAATTGAGAAGAATGTCATCCTGCGACCTGCATCACTCGTGCACGTCCTTGTTTGATTTATTGATAGGTCCAGTTCATGGGTCCCATTTTCCTATATTTAATTAAACCTATCATTTAGTGGTTGTTTTCCTTTTAGACATCATATCACCATTAATTTATCACATTAAATCATCCTTTCTACACTCTTTTTCTCTCTCTCACAAACACACACTTTTCTCACATCCAAAAAATGGCTGTCAATTCAAATGGCAAGCGACCTCGAGAGATGCCAGTTGACCATCCAAAAATTAAACTTTGTATTAGAGCACAGGTTCAGTTCTTTATTATATATTTTCTTCTATAACTCCTTTTTGTTTGATTTACACAAATAAATGCTCTTCATTTGATTTAATATCTAGTTTTTATTTCCTTTTTTTTTTTATTAATGTATAAGTTGGCAAATATTTAAACAAGTATGCAGTCCAACAGCGAAGAATACTTGGGGATTGGAACATTTAAAGCTTTTTAATTTCTATTTTTAGGTCATTTTATTTAATTAGGGAATAAATGATGTTTTATTATATTAGGGCTGAATTTAAATATCCTTTGGAGTCTAGGAATCTAGGTGCTTTTTCAATATTGTGTAGTCATTAGCCTATGAATCTCTGAAGCACAGACACGCCTATGGAGCCAGCGCATTGTTGTGTGACATGCGCACGACAAGAGTCCCGTGCAACAAGTTGCCTGTTGTCTTTTTTTTGCATATTTTCTACCCCGGAGACGACAACATTGACACTGTTTTGACACGTTTACAACATCTCAGCAACAAGGCAATGATATTTTTGAAGTATTCAAACCAGTAAAAAACGACAAAACTTAGGTAAAACAAAATTTCATTCTTGATACAGTGTCAGCGGGAGAGTGGGATCCAATTGGAGAACTTTTATAGAGACAGTGCTGAGAAGTTTGTGGAGGATATGGCTGCGGCACTTAATGTTGATCTGGAAAATCAGCAGGTGTGAAAATGAAACCTAAAGAGGCTGCAAAGATGAAGATGTATTCTGATTCTCTCTCCAAACTAGGCCAATATTTTCCTTGACCAATTCACCATTTTACACTCATCCTTTATTACAATGAAGGACCACATTTCATTGTTCTTCCTCCTAAAAGTCTCTTTGCTATTTACTATAAAAATAAAATAAAACTTACAATGAAAAAATTTAATATCATGTTATTTAACGTGTCATCGGCTTGTCGTGTCCCACTTTTTTCGAACGTGTACATGTCATTTGGGACATGACAGCATGTCCATGTCGGTGCTTCATAGTTTCCTATTGAATAGCTACAAACATTATCATGGTCGGTTGGATTTGTTGATAAAACTTCTATAAAAGCTGTGATAGTTTTTTGTGCAATTTTAATCCAAATTATTCTTTGTTAGAATGGATGATTTGTTGATCAAGAATCAATTCTAGGCATTCTTCATGAATCACCCTGTTTTGATTTCCTAAATTCATGAGTATTTTTAAAATCAACGCATTTCTAGACTCGTTCTACGTTCTTGAAGATTTCCATCTTGGTGCTTCATAAGTAGCTTGCAGTTGCTGTGCAATTGTTAGAGACCCCTGACTGAACGAGTATTATAATAGTCCAATGGTCGATTTCAGAATAAATTCACTAGCTTCTCTGATGGGGCTTTACTGTGACAAATTATATTTTCATATTATTATATGCATGTAATTTGAGAGTATAATGGTTCATGAACATGCATCTAGATATAAATGTTTCAAATTGATAACTTTCTTCAAGTTTTTGAGTTTTAGGCTAAAACTTTGAACTACTGAAAAACAGAGTTGAAGTGCTTTCTCAACTCAACGTTGTTAAAAGATTTGGCTAATGGAAGTAATTTCTACAGTTTGTGTGAGAGGTCTTGTAAAAAGTTCATAGCAGAAATTATGGGATTTTCTTAAAAATTTATTTAACAATGACATTAGCATCTATATTATGCTGCTTTAAAAGAAACATATTTAAATATCTCTAATGAAATCACTTTTAATAAAATATTGATAAAATATTCATATAATTTTACTGGCTCCTTTATAATGTACGAAGTTTTGTGCAAAACACTTTTTGTATCTTGTTTATATTAATTGTGAATATGCACCAAAAAGTATGTATGCTCAATATGTTTGTGTAAATGGTCCCTAGACCCTAGCAAATTTATCTTTTCATCATTTTGCTTTCGGTATGGTAGGATGGAGATGAAGTCTACTATAGAGTTAGACGCGACTGTAAAATACAAAGTTTATTGATGGCATATTGCAAAGAAAAGAATTTGGAGTACGAAGTTATGAGGTTCGTGTACGACGAGAAAAGACTTGATATTAAGAAATCCCCAGACGAGGTAAATTCCCTTTCATCACCATCTTTTTTTCCCATCATCTTCAAATCATTTATCTCTATGGCTTTCTTTATCACGGACTATATTTTGTGGTTATTTATCTCCTTTAACTCTTGTGATGGTTTTTTTTAATATAATATTAGGAGGAAAAGTTTTATACTAGTTACCAACGTACCATTATGAAATTTATTCTGTCGAGAGACCCGCCTTTTTTCGAATTTTTTCATTTTGTATCCCAAAGAAACGTATTATATGCCTTTTGCTTGCACTAGAAATATACCAATTATATTTCCTTGAATATTCTTACAACGTAAATTTGTGATTATGGAATTGCAAATCTAATCATGTTTAACCGATTTGATCATAAAGATTGGAATGGAAGATGAAGACTGCATTGACGCATTTACGGATGGGTCTGGAGGTGGCTACTTGGCGACGACACTGGGGTAGGATTGACGGGCAGGAAAGCTAGTAGCATTTGAAAATACTTTGAATCAACACAATTTCTGTGTTTGAGGATAAATAAATAAATTTTCTCTGCCTGCTGTATTCGTACTAGATTGGTGGATTGATTTTCTATAATTAATATTTTCTAATTTGGACTGGAACTTTTATTTTTCTCAAATATTCCTTTATTTTTTGTTTCAAAGCAGTACATGTGAACGAAGTTTCACAAATTTATTTACAACATAGTTTTGAACATATGGGTAGTCCAGTGGTTAAAAGAATTTAAAGGAATTCTTTGCCGCAACGCTGTTGTGGGTCCACACTTAATTGATATGTCCAGTTCTTGGGCCATTTTCCTATATTTAATTGATCCGATCACTTAATATTTGTTTAATTTGATTTTTTGAGAATGAATTTTGTAAAAAATTGATTTTTTTGAAGATGTAGGGTTAAAATAGGGAAAAATTATTGATCCACGTATTGCTAACGACCAGTACTAAACGTCAGTGATGCTACATAGTATTATTCAAATTTTGTGGGTATTCCATATGCACAAACATAGTTAATATTAAACTTCGAAGAATCACCAACTTAATTATGGATGCAGCATCACTGGATGAGCTGTTATGTCTCACGGATATTCCCATTCGAGATAGAACCACATCCTATCCTCCAATTTCATCATGGATTGAGGACTCTATTGCCAACAAGTTATGTTTGTCAGTCTGAAAGAATCTTGGAGCCATCTAATATGGCATTCTATATACAATTTTTGTGAACAAACTCGAAAATAGGTTGATGACATGATGTTGAAGAGCACAAGAGCTGTGAAATATGTGGCTGACTTTGCTAGAAATGTTCAATATTCCCTGTTAGTACCACATGAAGCTGACACCCATTAAGTGTGCCCTTTGCTGTGAACTTAGGAAATTCTTGGGGGACGAACAGAGTTAAATATAAATGAGAGAGGAATTCTACCCCAGGAAAAAGCTGTTAATGCATTGATGAATCACTTAGACTTGACGAAATACAAATGCTATTACTCTGGGAAAGATATTAATTGCATATCTGTGACATTAATTGGACAAGACTTTCGTACGATAGATGAAGAAATTTAGTCAAAGACGTCTTTAAAAGAAATTAGCCAAATATTTTTCCTTTTTCAGAAGGG
This sequence comes from Fraxinus platypoda, assembly GCA_903798405.1. NCBI lineage: Eukaryota > Viridiplantae > Streptophyta > Magnoliopsida > Lamiales > Oleaceae > Fraxinus > Fraxinus platypoda. Next base: position 9,371 of record CAIGRT010181876.1, read on the forward strand.
ACCTAAGTGATGTACATATCATCAGAAAGTCAAATAAGATCACTTTGTTATCATCTGGCGTAAGCTGATGAGCATATTAAGGACACTTTATGATGGATCGGAGCAAACAAATAAGATTCTATCAATATCCCTTTTCTTGTTATCATAAACTCTTTTTTAGTAAAGTCGCTTTAGCATGGACAAACATTTATAGGGGACTTCAGCATAGTAAAGAGTGGAGCTTCACCTTGCTTCTAAGAATGTATAGCAGGACACTAGGGGAAGGTGATATATAGATTATCTGAAGAAATTTCGGATATTTGAAGCTTAATTGATAGCACTATCCAATTGCTTGGGTTGCCGGAATAATTAATTTGGACTGGGTCCCCATCTGGATGGGTTTCATGCGAAGAGGCTTATAAGCACTTTGACCCTCAGGACCGCCCAATTCGATGGGGGTAAGTGGATCTGGATAAAGTTCATTCCACCTTCTCACAAAATCCTGTTGTGGAGAATCCTCCATCGACAGACTGGAATGGAAGATAAGTTGTGCTTACTAGAGTGTATTTAGCCTCTTGATGCCAGCTTTGTCAAAAGGCTATAGAAAATTCCAAGCATTTATTCTTCATTGTGAATTTGCACAAGAAGCGTGGTAGTTTTTGGCTGACATCTTCGGACGTCCAGTTGATACATCACAGTCAGTAGAGTGTTTGATCAGTAAGCTTGAAGTAGTGTTTATAGCACTCAATTACATAGTATTTTGCACGCTATGGTAGAAACAACTTTCATGAGCATTTGGACAGCCAACAATCAGGCCATTTTTACCAGAACTTAGTACCTACTGGGAGTTACTTGCATTTCATTAAGATAACAGGGAAGGAAGCCGATGAACTGGCTAGGGTAACTATATAAGTCTCATGATGAACTGCCGATTCTTTGCTGTCAGGAGATTGTGGGACTCCCATTGAGCTGCTTCAGAAACTGGTTGGGTGAAGGCTAATACTGATTGAGCAGCTCACAGAAGCCCAGGTCAAGCTAGATGTGCCGGCATGTTTCTCTCATGCTGGGGGTTCGTGAAGGGTTGCTTTGCAACCCCCTTGGAATTTTGTTGGCTTTCGAAGCTGAACTCTTTAACTGTGACACATGCAGTTTGGATAGCATGGGAAAAGAATTGGCATCAGTTATGGATAGAGAGTTACTCAACCTTTGTGGTGCATCTCTTGACAACATGGTTTGGGGGTGTGCCATAGAAGTGAAGATATGGACTACATGTTTACATCGGTTATCTTGCATGCAGGTATTGGTTTCACACATCTATCGGGAACGCAATAGAGTTGTAAAGGCTTTGGATGGGTTTGCTGTATAGGAGCAGAGATTGAACTGGTGGAATGCATCACTTGATTTTTGCGCTATTTTCATGTCCGAGGATGCTCTGGTCGTTTTAAATATTGGTTTTAGGTAGATCTCGTTCTTTGTTTCCTTAGCATATCGGAGATGATTTTCTTTCAAACTATTGTACCGATATGTTTTTTCTCATTGATATTAATAGGGGGGAGAGTAAATGGGGAGGGTGCTACGTAAATGCCAACTTAGTTGGGATGGTGCACCTCTTGAGCCCTTCCATAAACACATTAACATAAGGATTGATAATATTTTAAGATATCTAAATTTAATACTTCATCGTTAATGATTGATAATATTTTTCTATTTTAACAAGTCTAGTGTTCATATCAGTGTTAAATTTATACGCACCATGACGTTTCTTAGCTATAACAAAAAGAAGCATTAATTTTAGACGTTGCAGTAGAGCTACTAAAGGAACGTAGACATTCACCAATTTTATTTACTTAAATAGAAATTATACCTTTCATTAATAAAACGTTCGTATTTTTGATTTATAATATTTATACTAAAACTTAAATTTTCTGAAAATTATTTTGTTGCACATTGAACTCCAAACAATTTAACGTGAGGATCCATCATAGCGACAACCGAGAAAATTAGTGGCATATTTTTGTAATATTTTTGAAACTTTTCTTCCATCCCATCACCCATGGACAATATTAGAAAAAAAAATGATCTCACTTTCGACTCAAAAATTGATTGGCAATGTCTACTAATGATAAAAGTACAAGATAACTAACTCGAAAGTGAACACCTAAAAGAACTTTTGTTGCATTATAGAAAAGTTTTAAAATTTCATAACCTTAAGCCCCTTTTTGACAACCATTATTTGAAAACTCTTTTTCTGCATACTCATTTTCACTCACACATTCAGTCAATACATAAACTCAAAATTTTTCCCTACATTTTAATCACACAATTTCTTTTAAAATCACTATTCAAAATATTTTTTTCTCAAATAATAGTTGTGAAACAGGGGCTAAATGCAGTTTTCCAATTTGAATCTTCAACATGAAATTGGGTTTGCTTCGAATTAGAGTAAACATTAATAGAATTTGCATAGTCAACACTCAACTTTAGCATAAAATATTTTGAATTCCATCTATTTGAAATGTCATCAAGAAATATTTTTCCCAATCCAAATTCTTGTTGTCGAGAATTTGAAAAAGTAATATAGTTAATAGTTTCTCTTATTCTGAATATTTGCAATGTTATTAATTTAAATCATCATGCACAATTAAGCTCTTGTTTGGCCCTCATTATAATGAATTTTCTGGAAATAATATGTTTTTGAATAGTAATATTTGGGAGAACGCGTGGTTAAAAAAGAAATAAATTTTTTTGATTTACGTCTAATATTATTTTATTGGAGAATGTGTAGTTGAAAAAATAAGAGAGAAAAATGTATTAAAATTTTAATGGGAGCCAAACAAACGTTAAATTAAGTATGGAATACTTTTACATCAAATCAGGTTGAAGAGTTTTAATTAAAATGTCAATGCATGCAGTATCATCTTTAGCATTATCTAAGCTAATACTAAATAATTTATGTAAAACATCAAATTAATTAAAAACTTGCAATAAATTTTCATACAAATTTGCACCATTATGTGGATATTCAAGTAAAGGAAAGCAATAATTTTCTTATGTAATAGCAAATTATTAACGATAAAATGTGCAGTGATAAGAGTAACAATTATGGTTACATACCAACCAACAACCATAAAATAAATAATTCCATTTAAACTATTGAATTTTACTTTTAAATTTTGTGGCCTTGTATGGAATAATATCATAATATTGGAAAGAACAATATATCTACTTACGTTTCGTTAAGAGGGCTCGACATACTTTTGTATAAACTTCTTAAAGTATTTGTCTTCTACAAGAATGAAGGGCATCTCGCTTATTGGCCAAATATTCCGACATTTCAATTCTCATTCTCTTCTCAAATAAGAAATTAAGAAAAAAGTAATTGATCAACAACGAGAATTAAAAAAAGTAATTTGACTTTATCTAGCATCTAAATTTCTCGCTTCCTTAAGATAAAGATTTTGTGTTGCTGCAACGTGCCGAGGTTTTGACCACAACCCCATATATATATTCTATTGAACAAAATTTTCACATTATTTTTGGTCTTTATGAATCAACTCTAAAAAATTTCTGTACATGGTTTTTTTTTTTGGCTACATGATCCAATCTGGATATCATCATAATTATAGAGTAAATATCATGTAAATTAATATTATCAACAAAAAATCGTGGGATTCCATAACACAGTAATAAATAGTTATTAGTATGTTGCTAAATATTTAGAACAAGAAAAATAAAGGTTGAATGGCTAAGGATTGTATGAATAAAATCTATAAAATGACAAAATATTTGTGCGAATAATTAATTCAATTTGTAAATAAATAAAATATTTATACACTAAAAAAACGAACGTCACCGAATGGTCAACAGTTTTAAATTCAGCAGTAGAATTGCATAAGCAAATCCCATCAGCCTTTGAATCGGAAGACTATAGTTAGCATAAGAAGGTCGTGATAGTCTGAAGGTTGTCACAACTTCTTCAGAGAAAGCACATATCTACCTTCTTTAGAAATACAATTTTTCAAATATTAACGGCCCAATGGTTAATCATCGGGTCTGATCATTTTAACTGGGTCGGATAGGATTTTTCATCTTGGCCCGTGAACTCGCCCATTTGGATTGCTGCCTGGTTTGCAGGTAATTTTACCAGATTGGTCCCAGGTGGGCCATGTCGAGCCTGCCCGGTTTTACACCACTAGTGGGATCCAATTGAGAACTTTTGGATAGATGATGCTCAGAAATTCGTGGAGGAGATGGCGGCAGCACTGTGTCTTGGTTAGGGCAAATCTGGGATTTAGTTGAAGATTTACTTAACCATTATATGAGTGTCTATACTACACTACGTTAACAGCAACATATTTAAATACTTTTCACTGGAATCGCTTTTAGTACAAATTTGGAAAATATGTAGTTTAAATCACATACTTTTACCATCTCCTTTACGAAGTACAATGTTTCCTGCGTAATACTTTTTTGGAAAAAAATCTTGTTATGAGAAATCCCAGACGAGGTAAATTTCCTTTCTTGATCATCTTTGTTTTCTTTCATCTTCTAGTAGTTCATAACTCCTCTATAGGCTTCTTTGACATGGACTATATTGTGAGGTTATTTGTCTTTGTAACTCTTCTGATGATTTTCTTTAATATAATATGTTTGAGAAAAATGGTCAACTAGTTACCATTAAGAAATTTATTCTGTCAAGAAACCCCACATTGTTTGAAATTTTTCATTTTCTATCCCAAAGAAAAGTACTATACGCCTAATACTACAAATTATATTTCCTCGAATATTCTAACATGTAAAGTGAATTTCTGATTATGGAATGACATATATTATCCTGTTTAACTGATTTGATCGCATAGATTGGAATGAAAGATGAGATTGCATCGAGGTGTTTATGCATCAATCTGGAAGTGGCTACTTGGCATCCAGACGAGTAGGTTTGAGAGGCAGGAAAGCTAGTATAGCATTTAGGAATACTCTGAATCAACACATCTTCTATGTTTTAGAGGATAAATTACTAAACTTTCCCTGCACAGTATATTCGTACTAGATTGGTGGATTGTTTATGGGATTTAATATTTTGTATGTTAGTTTGAATTTTTTTTTTTCTCAAATACTTCAATTTTTGTTTCACAACGTGCACATGGACAAAGTCAGTGGCGGATCCAGGAATGTTGGTGAGTTAGAATGGTCGTTGTCCATTGACCGTTGACCTTTGATGATCGCAATAACGAGATCTTTTATTAATATTTAATTAAATAATATTTAAAAAAAATTAATTAATATATAAATGCACTAAAACATAAAGCCTGGAAGAAATTTTTCCAAGGATTGTCCATAAAGCCAACAATATTTACATGAAAACATTTATCACACTAATACGACATAAGTACTTCCACAAACAAAATACAAAATAAGTTAGGCATACATCTATGGGTGGTCATTAGATGAAACTGACATCCAGAAATACACATCAATCAGTCCAGCAATGATGCACTTTGTTACATTAACTTTAGCAGAATTATTACACCTTAACCGATACTGAAATTGCAAGAATTGAGTAAGTGCTCAACGGTGCAACACAGCAAGGCAATGGGCAAATTGAATTGCAATGCAATAGAATGTCCAGGTGGAGGAAGCCTGGAGAGACAAGGAGGAAGGGTGTGCGGTAAGGCACATCTACATATCTATTTCTACACGTTCAAAGAAATCAGCATCTCAAATTACTTGTTCTTTCGTTATATTATTGTTAATTTATGCCAAACTAAAACTTCAATGACAGGCTAGTTGAGTTTAGCGTGCATCATCTTTTACAGGTAAGGGGATGTGCTGTTTGTCAAATGAAAAATACACTAGAAGATAATACATAATTGGCATTTTAAATTCTTTATATATCTCCCTAGTTATCACATTCTAAGTTTTCCTTTTCCTCCCACGCAACTGCATCATGCAAGTCAAATTGAGAATTAAGATAAAAATGTAAAATTCAATCAACTAAGGTGACTGCTGAGATGAGGACTGCTGACATGGCGTGTTGAACTTCTACCAGGAGATGTGACGTAGTGGAAGATTATAGGAAAGATGAACAATGCACAAAGATGAAATAAAACTCACGAAAATTTTTATTCAATTCAATAATCCGTCTCAAAGGGCTTACAATGCTTTAAATAATAAAACTCTAGCAAAATTCGGAAAA
>CAIGRT010181882.1:0-25566 GCA_903798405.1 Fraxinus platypoda
AAGAAGAGCAACCACGTCCAGAGAAAAATTGAAAAGCGTCAACAGGATCGCAAGCTTGACCCCCATGTTGAGGAGCAATTCGGTAGTGGCCGTTTATTAGCTTCAATCTCTTCACGCCCTGGACAGTGTGGGCGTGCTGATGGGTATGTTTTGTCATCTGCATTCTTTTTCTCTCTTGGCTAGTGAAATATCAAAGGTCAAATGTCTCTTTTTTATATGACAGACAGATGTAGAATAATGCTCACGTTTAGTTTCACAATAGATGCCAACTTAACTGCAGTGAACTGAATTTCCATTGTGTTAGCGTGCTTCTAAATTTTTTTTTTTTGTCTGATGCAATTTATTTAAGAACAAAAAGGTGTCAAAAATTTGTGCTCAATTTAGTAGCATGGGAAGTTCTTAATATTTTTTCCCTTCTGTGTTTCTCTAACGGGGATGGTTAATTAGCGAAAATAAATGGTATGTTGTGTTTGTATGCATGGATTTTTATTTATCAATCCCTTTTTCCTGATGTGGTATGAAATTGATTTTGTAGATATATTTTGGAGGGCAAAGAATTGGAGTTTTATATGAAGAAACTCCAGAGGAAGAAGGGAAAGGGTACCAGTGGTGCTGCCTAATCTCAAATTTTGCCACCAGAAATGTCATCTTATTATACTTTTCATCCTTTGCAATTTTCTCTAGTTTTCAAGAATTAGACTAAACTTTTCAATTGTCATACTAAATCAATTTTGGTGGAGTGTTATGTTAAATCTTCCTTTTCCTTGGGTAATTGCATTGTTCTTATGTCTAATAAATGAGCAGCATGTTTGTATACGTGTTTTGCTTTTCATGTAAGCCTCCAATATTAGCTCCTTAAGAATCTGAGACATCGCCGAAACCAAAACCCGACCAATGTGATTCAATTTTTCATAGACTGGTAACTATAGGCAAGAAACTGGTCGAGCAAAAATCTATTGCTTCCCATATTTCTTAATTGCTCTTTGACAAATTCGCTTCAAGCTTTGATTTGAGCTTGTACAGGAGCAACATTCAGATGTTTGGTATTTTGTATATGATAATGAATAAAATTAAGACAATTTACGTAGAAAGTAGAAACTCCTATATAAATTTCACAAGAGGCATTGCTACATTTAGGACAACAAATCAATTGCTCGTCCTTCTAGAAGAACATAGAAAAGTCATTGACAATCACTTCGATTGAAAAATTCACTCAAAAATAACCTATTCTGCTCTAGGCTTAGAAAGTTCTCCAGACCGGGTATTTGGTTGTGTTGGTTGAAGTTCCTCAATTTCTTTCACGACTTGTGCTTTGTCAGCTTCAAATGTTTCATCCTCTGCAAATTAATCAAAGAACTGACTTATAAGTTTCATCTATATCGAGAGCTTGTTTGGGAGGGATTAAAATCGGATTAAAATTGAAAATATAGCCGTTGGAGTTGACTTTTATTAGACGAGTGAAACCCAATAACGGTTATATTTTCAATTTTAATTAGATTTTAATCCTTTCCAAACAAACTCCGATTATAAAAAGCCGGATTATATGTCTCAATATTTAATAAATAAATAAATAAATAAGCAACCCTTTTCCAAGCAGAAGCCATCAAAGAAGCGGAGAAGCTTGCTTTTGTTAGCAACTAATATGTTGACAATTTCGACAGGTTTGTTTTGGTTAGCCACAAAAAGCTGTAAGAACACAAAATAAGTGAATACTCAAAACTAATAAGAATTTCTTCGGAAGTATTCATCAAATGTTAGATTTGAAACCTTGAACACATGGAAAGCAGCAATCTGGATGTTCTTGTGTGACTCCTACAAAACATAATATTCATCGCATTTAGATGAATCGGAACTGCACAAGTTGAAATTTTTCTGGGACATTTTACATTAGATTTTTCCTCCTCAATTATTATGAAGAAATACGCAGGGGATAAATAAGCTGATATATTGCAGAAGAAACTATAAAATCAAATGGCACTCTATAAAAATTCTTGACAGGAAACAAAAATGTTACCCTCAAGAGATTCATCAAAACCCTCATGTTTTCCAACGAGCTGACATAACGTATCATCACACTAGAATTTGAACGATCGAGCAAGATATCTCCCAAAAGCTGAAAGGTAATAGCGACACTCAGCTAAAAATAATTTTCCTTTTTCCGTAAGTTCATTAGCAACTGTTAGTTCTGTTAGATATAAAATGGGCTATACAGTATGTGTGTGACTGACTCGACAGTTGTTTGCAAAAGAACACAAAATGATCCATCTTAGTCACTTATTTACCTTGACGGAATTTCTTCTTGTTATGTAATTCGTAGATTCGAGCAATTTTGAATTGAATTCTGCAAAAAACTAGAGCAAAGGCACCAAGAAAAATGTATAATGATGAAACTACAATGCTGAAACGTTCAAGATAGTCACTATACAAGAGTACATACTCCTAAGGACTTAAATTCGAACAAAACATACCCAAACATAGTTTTTCATGAGATATTCCCCGACAGTGGATTTATGCCTTGTCATAAGCTCCTGAAAAACACAAAAGTATATTGGATGGAGAAATATGTAGGCAGAGGAAATGGAAGATAAGTTTGTAAAGCCGGATCTTCTTATTGTTCCTCTTTTTTCTTATCCAACATGCTCCTTATGCTAAAAATGTTTTGCTATTTCGAAAAAAATAGAACTATAGAAGGCTTAGACAAACCAGAGTAACTTAAAAGCAGATTAATTATCCAAGTCATTACGTTACAGTTTTTCATACAGGCACATAATTTTCTAGAGAATTTGCAACAGAGAAAAATAAGCAATTTAAAGACTAACCTTGAAGGTGGATGCAGCAACTGAAGAAACATCAAAATTCGCGTGTTGCATGTAGTCAAAAAACTTTTTCATATGTTCCGAATTCAAAATGTATCTATAAACAACATATAAATTGCAAAAAAAAATAAAAATCCATAATTAGAGATTTCGGAAAAATAAAAAGTCGAAAGAAAAAAACTGTCTACACTCTTAAGACATTTAATCAGTAGCTCTTGAAACCATTCCAACGGAATTTCGCCTCTGTTTGGGAGCCATTTTCTTCCCAAAAGTAGAAGAAATATTACCGTTGCAAGCTGGGCAGCCTACCATGTTTGACTGCCTTTGTGTGTAGTGGCGCCCGGGTGTCTGGAAAATAACGGTACAAAAAATTCTAGAAATTGGAAAAGTATGGCTCCCAAACAGAGGCGAAAAAATACCTTGCAACAATCTGATGCCGAATAAACTCTCTTAGTATTACTCCATAATGCAAAACAATATCTGGATCGTCACACCTATAGAAAAATGAAGTGAGAACTAAAGATACACACGTGTATATATGCACATAAGAAAAAAAATATCACTTGCATGCAAAATATCTATAAATCAAACTCAAAAATAAACATTTTCACAAAGCCATTTAATTTGAGAAGGGGTGTTTTAATGCAAAAGAAATATCGTACAGTTACTTTTGACTCAATAATTATATCAGAAACCAGCATCTCCAACATGTTAATTTTAGATACACCTCTTTCTCATTTGGACTGAATGAAGTAGAAGTGTTTTATTTCACTAAAAGGATTGCACTTCCAAAGTAGTTTGAGCAATTTGGCATGGATCTGCAAAATTCAATATAGAAAAAGCCCCCGGGAGACATTAACAAAGGATCTCCGGATCAATTTCCAAATTCAATCTAGTCAAATAAATTTAAGCTCTATCAAAGACGACATGTTTGCTGAGAGTTAGTACTCCTATTGTCACAGTGATGTCTCAAAGTAATCAAATATATTATCTTGCAGTTTCCTTCCACTTCCATGGAAACTAAAATATAGCAGTAACAACTAATAGTGCAGCAACATGAATATGTAACATAATAAACTATTCTTGAGAATGTTGCAAACACAAAGAATGATAGCGCTGCTCACCCCATTATCAACTTATCAAAAAGATGTAGATTGACTTCCAAATAATCAGAAGCAATCAACCGTGAATCAACCCGTTGCCTTTGCAAATTCGCAACAACTTGAGTGGCATCCTTACGAGCCTAAAAGAAAGAAAAAGAGTATATCCAAGATAAGCAGTAAGAACAAAATCCAGATTACATCATAAGTTGAGTCCAAATATTTAGGTGCTCAAATTTCAAGAACTGAAAAGTATTGTAATTACAACCCACAAAATCTATGGGTATAGTTGTTGTTCACCTCCAAGTTTAATTTTGGGAGACGGAAAATAAGGACCAGCAGTGTATCGTCTTTGAAGAACTCTTTAGTCAATTGCAAGCAAGCTTCTGGAACAGGTTCAGAGTCACCAACACCATAAAGAATTGACTTCATCTCCCCAATAAGGACATCTAATTTTGTCAACTGAAATGAAAACGCAATTTATAGTTTCAGAAACGACGATAAAAATTGATTGTAAAACATAACGATACACTCCGTTTTAAGGATTCACAAACAAGCAAAAACAAAAATGTCGATGACCATTGGCACCAGCAAACACGATGGCATTACAATGTGGGTGTTGACCATAGTTGATATACCCAAATTTACGATGAAAAATTTCGTAATTATAACACATTAAGTTCAATAAAGGAACAAAAACAAATGCATGTGTGTTGATACGAGAATGAGGATTAATTCTCGAACTCTTTTATATTATACAGAACCGTGAGATTTCCTTACCATCGAGAACCTGGCTCGATGTGTGATTTACAATTGCTCAGCCCAGAAGACATAAACACAATGCTGTGTAACAAACTGTATAATTATAATGAGTACAAATACAGAACATTGGAAAATCTTAAAAACCTATGCATATAATCATCTCAAAAGTTTTTTTTTTCTTTTTCTTCTTGCATTAAACATATTATCGTAGAAACCAGTAGAATAAAATAAGTTCTTCCATTCAAGCATTGTTCCCTTGCCTTTTCGATTCTCCTTAAAAATGAAAAATCCGACTTGAACAAATTGAATACGAAAAAGAAAACTGCAAGGCGTAAAAATAAACCAATCTTGAAAGAATGTATAAGAAATTGACCGTTTCATCATGCTTAGGTCCCTCGGTGTCACCACCGGCATCTAGGCTCAACAGCAGGGCCCTGGTTTCCCTTACAACATCGGCAGGGGTCAGAGGTTTCTTGGGTTTGAATAGATTTTTCATTGAACTGCTCCTCATAACCTTCTTAACAAGGTTCTTGAAACTGGAAGAAGAACCCAATACCTTCTGTTTCGCATCAACCTTCTTCACCACAACAGCCATCTCTTTCCCGTTAATGGAATCTGGAGTTTGAGATTCCAAAGGCATAATAGCGTTAAAAAAAGATCACAAATTTTCCAAAATTCCCAATTATTGTAACAATAAAAGGGAATGGAAAAGGAAGAGCCTTTTGTGTTGTAAGAGAAAGATGATGAGTTTACATATTATGTTTCTATTAGTTTTTGTTGGTGTTTTCTTCTCCAAAATAAGGAGTTCTATTAGGAGCAGAAGAGAGGAGAGACCCAAATTCATAGGACACCACTAGTTGTTTGCATTTTCCTAAATTCTTGTGTCTTCTCCTGTATATTTGCCCAAGTTTATGAGAAATTTATGCCACACTAAATAAATTATTTCTTTTATTCATCAAATTAATGAGAGTATAGTTTTAAAATAAATAATTTTTGTTTAAATATTTTTCTAATTCTTTACTTTTAAGTTTTGCCAAATGTGTTTTATAACTAGAATTGTGTGTTCCGGTGCATTAGGTAAGTTAGTACACGTTTAGTCATCCTTTATTTTGAAAATAGTAAGAGAATTATTCATTATTTCTAATTGTCTCGAAACAATCAAAATATTCTATAAAAAGGAAAAAAAATCACCGAGCACTTTTGATTCATTATGACAGAGATAGTATGTTCAACATTGAATTATTGAAATTATGCTCATAATAAAAACTAATTAATTAAATGAAAGTTTAGTTGTTAATTTTGCATGGGTGGTCACAATACATTGAACTACTTTTCAATCACGTTGTTCCTCCTAATTACATTCTACCACCACCCTCGCTACCCCACGGCCATCCTCACCTTATCAAATCCGATCCCAGCATTCGACCGAGCTTCTTCTCACTACCTCGTTCTCAATCCCGACCCCATTTGTATAACAAAAAGAAATTGACCATCTCCACGGTGGGCGAGAAAGGAAAACAAAGAGTATGAACAGTAATGACTAATAACGCAAAACAAATACTGAAAATATTTGCACAAACTTAGTAAAGGTTGATTACAGTAGCCACAATTTAGGCAACAAAACATATAAAACTAATAAAGATTCAACCAGTGAAGACGTTTCTGGAGATTCATCCGGTACATAACCGACAATTTCATTGCATAAAATTCGTGGAAAATCATCCTACAGGTGTTTGAAAGAATTAACTATAAAAGTTACAGTGAAAATTGAGTGTTCTTCAAAAGAATGGCTGTTTGAATATGTGAAAGTATCAGTTAAATAGAAAACCCAATTCAACTCCCCGACATAAGAAAATAACAGGAAGATGAACAAAGATCTTTGTAAGTATACTAGCCCAAGTTATCATCTATCTAAACTTCAAGTGTGACATCTCTAAAAGCCATAACCAAGATGCCATTCCTCGCACTGAGTAATATTTGAAATCAAGGGCCTTCTTCGTGTTTCCCACCAACAGCCATGGCTGGCCATTGTCAAAGGCAATCCATTTGGTGAATTCTGTACTTGTTCGAGAACTGAAGTTTACGTCTTCAATTTAGCTGTGGAATTGTCACACTTTCTACATCAAATAAAATAATTAGAGGAAAACCGAGAGTTGAGAGGGTTAGCAGCTTCAGCATCCGAGGCTCCTCGTAATGCTTTTGAGCTTGTCCAGCACTACAGGAGGATCAGCATTAGACCCACTGAGATATATGGGATGGTACTCCAGCCCTTTCCATCCGGCAATAAGTTCAAAATGCGGACGTCTGTATTCGCTACTAATTATCTCTAAAATCACTGTTCCGAGTGTTGCAGAAACTATATGAGTTAGCCCTGCACCATGAGCACCGATAATGACTGAAGCATCTTGGATGGCTCGAACTTGTTCTTTCATGGACATGTGTGCAAACAGTCCATTGATTATATTTAATTTACAATCCAAATGCTTTGAAGCCCAGTTTTTGACAGAATCGAACACTTGTTGTTCATTGCTAAGTCTAGATTGTACTTTACCACCATGACGTGGATGAGCTAGATAATCCTCACGTCGTACAAAGAGGACATTATGACCAGAGATTGGCTTAGGGATGTGGTGTCTATCCAGTGGCAAATCAAAGGCTGCTCTTATCATCTCCCCAAACTCAGACAGTCGAGCAGTTTTCCGATTATCTGGATTTTGCCACAGATCACGTGCAGAAGCTCCGTGGCAGTTTATGCTTTCAGTTAGTCCCTTGAATAGAGCAGTTTCATATCCCAATGGGGAGAGGATTGCATGGCGGAAACAAACTGGACCACTAAAATTTTTAGCATAATTAAGGCTTGAGAACAATGCCCTCCACGTTTCTTCCAACTGAGTCTGAAAATACATACAGATGGAGAGAACATCAATGCGAGTGTCAAATGTGCTCAATGACTTCACAAGAATGGGCAAATGCTTAATGCCTTGACTTCATGGGACTTAAAAGTTTTTATTTATTTTTTATTTTTTATTTCTTGCAATAGATACAATTACTGAATATTTCAAGTGATACATAGATATGTGGATGGTTTTTACACAGTTTCTGAAGTGTTTTTATATATCTTGTTAAACCAGCAATAAGGTTCAAGACCTCATCACGGCCCCTCTTCCGACAAATTTAACAGCTTTGCCAAAACCAGAGTAAAGAAGCGACTTGATGAAAGAAAACCTTGCTTAATGCAATTTTGTCATCAAAAACAAAAAAAAAGGTTAATCCTACATGTAGAAAGTAATCTTGCACTTAATTTTTTTACCTAGCCGATTGCCTAATAACTTTAAACGTCTCATGTTCTCCACTCACATTTGTTACTCTTCCAATTACACGTGAGACAATCAACAACTTGCAGAATCCCCTGATATTCATGATTTCTCATATAAACATCATTGTGTTATGTATACCACATCATGGCATGCAGATAAAGCTAACAGAAGGTATACCTCACAGTGGCCATCTACAAAAACCAAATGAGGTCGATTAGGCAAGCCAGTGACCCTAGAAGCAACATACGCACTATACCAGTCTGTCACCGTATGAAACATGTTTGCATATTCATAACGTGTGACCAAAAGTGTTGGCTCTTCGATCCACTGAAACAAATTCAAAAGATACATTGTGCAAGCAAAAAACAAGAACCAAAAACATTCCCTGAAAACCATAACAAGTACAAGTTAAACAAAGAATGAGGATAAATTTCTTGCTCACTTTTCTAAGATCCTAACAAAATAGGTCTTGTTATCACAAAAAAAAATAGCTTCTTAGACTAACTTAATGCATTACATAGCACTTCCCCTAAGTTATGCTAGGACACTCCTATGAAACTAATAGGCTCAGTCAATGTACTTACATCCAATCACAAGCAGAAGCAAATCCACTATAACAGAGAATAATCATGAAGAATACAAAGCAGACGAGAAAAACCAAAATATGTCATAAGAAAGCTCTTCATAAGAAGAATTGCTGCATAAAAATTTAACTTTGTAATGAAAAACTATGATCTGCATATGATCTAGTTGAGCTTATAACAATATATAAAACAACAAAAAATATTCGTATAGAAAGCTCCATGGACTTGTCAAATTTAGCTATTTCTGAAAATGCTCTCGATCATCTTAACGATAAAATGAAGCTAAAAAGAGACGCAGACAAATTGCACATAAAAAGTAGAATTAGATAGTCATTTGCTTACCCGCAAGAGTTTTTCTAGAAAATCGATTATAATTTGCATCTTTCAGATCAGATCCCTTGAATCCACTACCATTCACCTCCAGATTTCAGGCGTTTCTCTAACTTAGATGTAAACTTTAATTTCAACGTATGACATAAATGGGAACTTAATTCATCTACCTAATCGAACACTTCCATCCAACGCAATATCTAATATTTCCGATCACTGAAAGCCACTTGGATGGAACTTATATTCATAACTCAAGCAAATAAAAGAGAAAAATCTGCTAATATCAGAACAACAAGATTCTAATTCTTTCCTTTTTCAGTACTTCAAATCAAAATCTAATCCCCGTTTCATTAATTGCAACCCCCTTCCCAACAAATCCAATCATTTAAACAGTTAATGAACACTAAATATAAAAGAATTAAAATCCCTAATAAATTTAAGCCCAAACAATAAATTCATCCCAAAAAGATCAAAATTTTTAACACATCTAACATACCAAGAAAGATAAAAAATAAAAAATAAAAAAAATACATAAACTAACCTCAGAGCAAGTGAATTCATTGGCATCAGCTAACCGAATGGAATCGACCAATCCACGCATCGTGTGCCTATCAATAGCACCCTCTTGAACATAATTATTCAAGAATTTCTCGTCCACCAGCCTTTTCCCATACCTCGATCTATCATTAACCTCAATTTCGAAAGCACCAGCTTCGAAATTCGGTAATTCTTCATCTTCTCCTCTCCCGATCACACTCTCCAACTTCTCTCCCCCTTTTGACATTAGAATCCTCTCCGGAACCATCCGGATCCTTCCCCCTTCGCATATCGAGCTCCTCAAAGTCTCACTATAAAAACACCTGAACCACCCAGCACCATCGCCGGCGCCCAATTTTCGGTTAGTTTCCGAAATGGGTTTCAAGGGATCAACACGCTGGGTGAAGCCGTTGCCAAAATAGGCTTCGCAAGAACGAAAAGGAACATTGGGGTTTTGCGACCAGGGGAGGTAGGAAGGCAATATGGGCCAGGGCTTGATGGAAAGCGGGAGGTTGTTAGAATAGTGATAAACCGGCGACTGATTGTGACGGTGGTGATCTGGGTGGGAAGAGAAGTAGAGGTAGAGAGATACAGAATTTAATGCGAAGAGAGAGAGCAAGATTTTCAGCTTTTTGCTGTTCATGTTCTGATTCTTGCTCTCTCTTTCTGCGAGAGAGACACTTCTATATTTCCTTTATTGTTTGGGGAACGATGTATTTATGATGATGTTAATGTGTGTGTACAGAGCTTAAACCAACTTAACTAGGGGTTTAGTTTAGGGAAAAAGAATAAGGATACAGCTCTCTCACATGGAGGAGGGCCCACACACAATAAAATATTCGTGGGCCCCCCTCCATGTGAGGGGGGTGTAACCCATTATGTGAAGGAGTGGGTGTACATGTAGACTAACTCTTATATTAAATGCATATAAGGGGTGTAAAGGATTGTGTAAACCATGGAGTGTACATGTAGCACAATCTAAAGAATAAAGCTATGTGTACACAATTTTTTACACAATGTTTTACACCCCCTCACATGAAGGGGGTCCACACATAATAAAATAATCGTGAGCCCCCTCCATATGAGGGGGGTGTAAAATATTGTGTAAAAAATGAGGTGTACACATAGCACCACTCAGGAAAAAAATGTGAGTTGTTTTATTCATGAAAGTAGCCAATGAAAGATAGACACGTGGATAATAAGTAATTTATGCACGAAAAAAATTACTTTTTTCCGGAAGCAATTCTTATACCGTTACTTTTGAGTTTAAACAAATAAATTTAGAGAAATTGCAGTCAAGGTCCTAAAATTTTTCAAAAGTGTAATTTGTCCCAAATGTTTTATTTTTGGTACATCATCTCAAATATTTGCAAAGATATGTAGCTTTAGATGGTAATCATCTAAAAATTCATTAGTTAAGCATGTGAATTGAACTTGCCCACATTTGAAGGGCAAAATTATCCATCCACAATTTCTCACTTCAAAATAACAAAAAATTATCATCTTCCCCAACCTAACCTTCTACGGTTGGGTGGGGGTGGAATATAAGTGATGTCTTTGGTGATGGTTAAGGATATCGAGGCGGCACGATGCGGGTTCGGGTTTGGAGAAGAATGGGGCGGGATGGAAATAATTATTTTTTTTTCTTTCCTTCTCTCTCCCTCTCTCTCTCTCTCTCTCTCTCTCTCTCTCTCTCTTCTTTTAACTTAAGGTAGGGATAGAATATTTTCTTCGTAAAAATGGTTAATTGAAGGTCAATCGTTGCATATTTATTCAACTGCTATACAAAACTATCGAATAGAATCGAACTGAACTGGATCGAGTGGTTCTTCTTAAATTAATTAGTCGAACGGGTATCTGAATCGACGACAGGTTCGATTCGGTTCTCGATTTTAGATTAAGAACCGAATATTCATAATTTTTTATCTTAAATAAATTAAATTATTATTTTTTAAATCAATTTGCTAATTAATTAATTTAGCCCAAACTCAAAATATGATTTTCTTATTTCTAATTTTTAGCCCAATTCCAATTAATCAAATTGACCTAATTTTACCCAAATCTTTTATTCTACCGTAGTGTCGTTTCTGTCGTTCCAGAGAAACCGAATTAGAAGTCTCTCTTTACTATTATGAACTCGCCATCTTCTTTTTCTTGTGATTTTAACAATCAAATCTATAAAAGAACTCAACAAAGAGATGCGCAAAAGATATCACGAGATTGTACTACATTATTTTGTAAGAGTTATCATTAGTTGAATTAATGTAACGTTGTTTTAAATATTAAAAAATTAATTATTATACAGAACCCGATAACCAAATGGAACCGAACCAGAACCCGAACAGTTCCATAATTAAATTTGGACCCGACAATTTCACTTACTAAATACCCTAAAATTCGAGTTCGGTTCAATTATCCTTAAAATCGAATTGAAGCAGACCATGTCAAAGCATACAACTGGCGGACTTCCCATCCCAATGTTGTTATGCTACATATTTTTATCAAAGTTTGGAATAGTGATGCCAAAAATAAAAAGTATAGGACTCTGTTGCACTTTATGAAAAGATTTGGGACTCCATTGCAATTCTTCCTTAAATTTATGTTAAACTAAGGGTTCATTTGATTGGTTTAAATTTCATGGAAAATGTCACATTCTAGAAATTCAATTTTTACTTTGACTATTTGATACGAAAATAGAAATGAAGTTCGAATTTCAAGGTACAATCATTTTAAGCTTTTTTTTTTTTTTTTTGCCAATTTCATGGAAAATGCATTCATATGGGGTATTTGAATTTTTATTTTCCAACTTACACGGAATTGGAAAGACTTTCTACATTTGCCAATCAGATAGACCCTAAACGTTTTAGGAATATTTTTTAATATTGAACTTTAATAATTATGAGGGCATCCACATTACTTTTAAACCTTTAGGCATGCAGCACTCTACTTGAATAGTTGGGGAGGGCTATTCTTTAATAATTAATAGTGTGAATTAGAGCTAGCAGTTGGGAAATTAAGTCTTGTTTAGCCATGCAAGACTTTCAAATCAAAATTTTCAAAGCCGTGTAAATAGACTATGCCCCTGGAGGATTAAAATTATATTTATAGCAAATTTTGATAAAAAGTTGATGGAATGTATGATTTAAAAGTTGCGTGTTCTATAAAATTAATTGTAGACTTTAACTTAGATTAAAATTTGGATTTTAATATCTACCAAACATGAGCTAATAATAATAAAAGAATTTTCATACGAATCAATAAGCTACACAAATTGACGTTTTTGCTTTCGCACGAGTTGAATGAAAAAAGAAAATAAACAAAACTATAACCTAATACCCCCAAAAAACAGAGGATTCAGATTTCCAGTGTCTTGCTTTCTCAAATCCATTAGTGTAATTCTCAAAATCTTCTATTGTTCTATCAATTTCCTCTTGACTGTTCATCACGAATGGTCCAAATTGAACCACAGGTTCTCCCAAAGGCTCCCCTCCAACTAAGATAAACCTAAGGGATTTGGAGGACTTGTTCCATGCCTCTAGGCCATAGCCAGAGGATCCCAATAGAAGAAGATGATGGACCGTCGTTGGGGAAGATTGTGAATTTCCAAATATACCCTCACCTTCCAAAATGTATACAAATGAATTCCATGACAAAGGTATAGGTTGTCTAACTTGTGCCCCTGGCTTGAGAGTGAAATCCAAGTACATTGTGGGGGTCCTAGTGTATATTGGTGACCTAATTCCCAATGCCTCTCCGGCTATAACTCGAACATTAACCCCATCTTTTGTAGCTTCTGCTACGTCTTTACTTCTTATTTCTTGATACCTTGGCTCAATCCTGTAGAAGAAAACAAATATAGCATTTTTGGTAAGATGGATTGGACAATAGTAAATGTACGAAGTAAGTCAGAATCTTGTCAATATGCTCGATTCACATCGAGTACTACATGCCAAACATTCCCATATAGGTTCAAATGCTGGATACGCTTTCTCATCAAAGAAAAAGCAGAATCAGAAGTTTTAGGCAGGCTCAGGTAGTCGTCATTTTTGGTATTTTAATGATCAGTAAATGGATCCATACTTAATTATGTGCAAGGAATTGCCCTGTCGAGTAATGAGACTAGGGAGACTTACATTTTATATTTAGAGGAGAGGTTAATCCACAATTGTAAACCCTTTTGCGTTCCACTGGGTGCAGGCATTTCTGAGTGAACTATTCCCCTCCCTGCAGTCATCCATTGCAAGTCACCAGTTTCTATTCTACCCTTGTGTCCCTCAAAATCTTCATGTGTCACTGCTCCCTGATTATATGCAAAAACCAATCTGTTAATTAGGGTGATTAATCATTCAATATGTCACCTGGAAATAAACAATATGGGTACCTGTAACATGTAGGTGACAGTTTCAAATCCTGCGAAAATGAAACAGAAATAATCAGTACTAATGCAAAGCCCTGAAGATCACTCGAGCGCATGTTTGATAAACAGTATCAAATATGTACAAATGGTTCGAGATTAAACCTCTGTGGGGATGATCAGGAAATCCAGCAGGAGCAGAAACTGCAGTTTCACAAGAACAACAGATTTACTTATAAGCCAGAAACTTTATTGTCAATCATGACAAAGAAAAATTCAAAGACGCCCACCTGAGAATTCATCCAGAACTAGAAAGGGATCGAAATGTTTCAGCTCGAATCTGAAAAAAGAGTACAAACCCACAATTTGAAATGTAAATTCCTTCTCTGAATACAGTTTCTTGTACATGTATTTAGTATTTAAAGATTTTTACCTTCCAATACTCCTTCTGACAGTAGCTCCAAAGCCTTCAGGTTGAGGCCTGGCCAGAAATTTTTTGACAACAGGACGAGACTCTTTGCTGCTAACACTGTACACTTGTGTTTCTGGCATTTTGTCCCCTTTTTTATTTTCTTTACTAGCAGTAATTGAAGTTGAAACTTCAAATTTTGATTGGTGACGAAATTTGGAATTTTTTGCGTTTGGGGGATGAGTGGAGAAAGTCGTTAGATGGAGGGTCAAAGGGGACAAAGTGGTAGCCAGGTCCGCGTAAGAGTTTCCGTGAGATTCAGGGATTTGTCTTGGTACGTCAGCATAACGTAATCATGATGCCATATCTTGGTCCATATGGCATATAACATTTTACCTCGAATAATGTGTTGAAGGGAAAAGGGATTTGAGCAATGACTTCAAATAAAAAATCAAACTTACCAATTTCACCGAAAATTGAACGGAGTAACGGTAAGAAAATGAATAATAAACATCAATGAATAAAAAATGTCAAAATAACGCCAAGTGAAATGGATGCAAAATCGAGATAAGAGTTGAACTCTTCATTCTTAAATCGAATTTGCCCCGCGACAATGCTTACGGATGATTGAAATCAACTTCCAAAATATAACGACAATCTTCTTGTATTAGTAGCAATTCAAAACACAAGAATCAACGAACCAAAAGTAGGTTAATGCACTCTTTTTGAATGAAATGGAAAAACGGCTTTTATGCAAAAGCTTGTCAAAAAAATATGGAATTTTATGTTATATGATTGCGTATTATTGGGATTATGAAATGGACGTCCCAATGATTTTATTTATAGAGGAGAAAATGTTGTGAGTGAAGTGTCATGCCTCCAAAACTCAACAACATTTGCCAGGGGTCACAGCTTTTGTTGTCGCTAGGTGAGTGGCGGAGTTAGATAAATACCAAGTCAGTTTCCCCTATTTTTCTTTTCAATTTTGGATCGTAATTTCTCATTAACCCGAAATTGGTTTGGAGATTCCAAATATACCACAATGATCTACTCGACTAGTAGAACAAGTTAGTCTATTTATTTTTATAATTTGACTATCGGATCAATATCGAATATTTGGCCGAAATTGATACGAAAGTCACTTTTTCATATTTGTAAATAACCAATTCCTACATAATTTTTATCTAGTTAAATCGAAGAAGAAATAAACAAGTGTATATAATAATAATAATAATAATTTAGTATTACTAATAGTTGAACTTTATTCTGATAACAAATTTACAGTTTGTCACATGTTCTTTTAATTTTTTTTCAGTCTTTTTTGGCTGCGAAATCGGAATTTTCTTGACGTATTCTTCTTGATGAATAATCTCCCCTTTTTTCAATTTTGAAACAGAAGGAAGACACTATCACTGGTGGGATTGAATGCCTCTCAATCCTTTGTAGGACACTAACTTGAATTCGGTCCTATGACAATCCCTTTACACTACAAAAATATCAATTCAAAAGATTCACTGATTCATTTTTTAAGATATGAAGGCAAACTATAAAACTAGAATCCATTTGTGTGTTGAGATCATTAGGGTGTCCGTCAATCCGCTTTCTGTCCGGCCCGGGTCAAGCCCAGATGGCTAATGGGCCCAATGACGTCATTAGAACCAAAGCATGACGAAACTAAATATTTGATGGGATAAGAGTTTGTGTTTCACGTTATACATAAGAATAAACTTGGAAAGAGCGCTAAGGTTAGAATAACGTGTTCGACTGACTTTTGTACAAATTCAGAAAGATGATAAGACTTTAAGGATTTACTGAAAGATTATGCAATTATAATTATTTTTAGTATCAACGAAAATTATGCAATGCAAACGTAATTAGCACTTTAGGGAAGAGAGAGAGAGAGAGAGAGAGTTTAATATTGGTAAAATTAATTTATCTTGATGTTTATTATTTATCGATCAAGCATAACAAACAAAAGAAGACTCAACACCTTCTCTGATTCGATTGACTTATTGTCCATATTCCTTACTGGTATGTGAAGTATGGAACGTTCTTTCTCAAAAAGTTTTAAGTGAATTTCACAACTTGGTCCACTTTTTCTTCGAGCATGCGTCCAGTCCAAACACAATCTTACTTCCATAGCTCTCTTCTCTGATTGCACGATAAAACAATTAATCCTTCATAGCTATTTATACTTTATTTTGAAAAATGGGGTCTAGAAGAATATAGAAATCGTGTTATGTACACTAGAAATTGGAGTACGCAGGTAAAATGCAATGAATGAAATCAAAATTTCTATTTATGGTAGTTGAAATTCTCTTTGAAAATTGAAATGCTTAATGTGAAAAGAATCAAAGGGACGTCTCCAGCTGTGTTTTTTTGAAAAGATGGTAATGAAATGATACAGTGTGTCTAGTCTATTAATCAAAGAGTACTGTTATTCATTCCCACTGTGGTTACAAACACAGTCTATGTGGTCTTAATGTGACATTAAATGATATGTGAAATTAAATAAGTCATTTAATTTCACCTTTCATTTAACCTATTAGTTAGAGTCACATAGACTGTGTTTGTAACCCCACTGAGGATTAATAACGTTACTCTTACTCTTAATCAAAGAACATAATTTTATTTTTTAGCAAGTTACTTGTTTGATAAACCTTCTGTTTGTTAAAAAAGTTAATTAAATTTTATTTTATTTTTAATTACACATTTCGTTCAACTTACAACTTTTAACTATTTTTTCATCACAAATTTTTGAGACTCACAATTTTTATCAATTTCACACTGCATTAGCCGTGCATTGAAAACTACATGGCAACACTATTGAAATTTAGTCCAAAACACCATGAAGAGTAGGTTCAAGTCCAAGTAGTACATAGAGAGGTCTTAAATAACATTGATCCACGTGGCAAAATATGATATGTTGAATTAAATGGATCACGTCATTTTACATCTAAGTCCCAATTAAAATTTAAGTCAAAGTCAACAATTAATTTTAGTGAAAATTACGCAGGCTACCTGCTTTTAAATAAAATTTCTGTAATTACATGTTAAAGAATTTTATCCCACACATACTACAATATTGTAGTAAAAAGAAAAAAACGTAAATCACTTAACTCCTAAACAAGATAATCAATTGGCGGCTGATTTTACTCCACCAAACAAGCCTCTCATGGACATTAATCAGGGTCAAAAATTCCAAATTGGTGACTCTTCACATTCACTTGTATTCGCCTTCATCTAGAATCCTCTCAAGAAATCTAAATTCTTACCGTAGATTGATATTTTACAGATACTAAGTGATACACTTATCTGTGCCGTTAAACTAGATCAATTATTGTTATTTTAAATGAATTGATGCTTAATTTTGTATATATTTTGTTTCGTGGGAGTGTCTCGATGAAAAACGATGGAATTGGACAAAAGGAGCAAAAAATTGGTTAAAGTGGACTTAATTCAAAGTTTGGGGGCTAAATCGCAAAATTCTAATAGTTGATTCAGACATAATATCGATGATTGGAGAGAGGTTGTAGTCAATTAGATGGATTTGGAAGATTGAGGATCAAGAAAATACTCATAGGTTGTTCCTAATCTTTTTTGTTATTGGTTGTTTTGTGTGTAATTATCGAGGATCAAGAAAATACTCATGTGTTGATTCAGACACGACTGCAAAGAATTGTATCATAAAAATGTCATTTATATAAAATGTGTCAATATAATGTCATTTATATAAAATGATTAAAGAAATTCAAATTGGTGATCATAACAATGTGCATCTGCCTTGTGGCTTCAGCCAGTGATAATAGCAATGTACACCAGGGATGGGATAGTCCGAAATTTGACGAAAGGCTCAAGAGGCTTGTACCCTTTGTTGTATAGTAAATTTGTGAACATATATCTGAAGGATTGGTTTCTTTTTATTGGCTTTATTTCCCAACGGATTATGCACTTCTTTCTCGACTTTGTTTTTTGTAGTATGCGTGACATTTTGGTCGTAGGTGCAAGACACAAAATGTCATGCATATTCAGTATGGTGCACGAAAAATATACGACTTCTTTAATTTTATTGAATCGTGTTCAGCTTAATGTATCAAATATTTCTTGACTAACTTGGGAGTAGCTTTTAACAAACAACATTCATTAATTTTGTCAAACAAGCAAACACTAATCTAGTTAAAAAAAAAAAAAACAAGGGTGGCAACGATCTAACAATTGATCAAGACACGACCCTAGATCGACTGCTAGAAAAATTTCTTGTTACATTCTCGTGGAAGCTTAAGATCACATTGTTTAGGCAAAACCATAGCCGTTTGGTAGTAGGTGCAAGACAAAATGCTATGCATATTCAATATGGTGCACGGAAATATATAATTTCTTTATCTTGTTGAGTCATGTTCAACTTAACGTATAAAACATGTCTTTTATCTGACTTGGGAGTAGCTTTTAACAAAGAACATTCATTTATTTTGTCAAACAAGCAAACAGTAGTCAACAGACTAATCCAATTCAAAAACAAGAAAATATGGAGTGCAACGATCTAACAACTGATCAAGACATGACCCTAGATCGACGGCTAGAAAAGTTTCTTGTTACATTCTCTTGGAAGCTTAAGGTCACATTGTTTAGGCAAAGCCATAGCCTTTGCAGGATCCCCAAACTTGGCAAATTCAGACTTGTAGTTGCACAGGCAATGCAAGTCGGCTTGGCGAATTGCAGCGCAGCAACTTTTAGTCGGTTTTGAAGGTGATTTTCCGGTTATTGCCGGAAGACATTTGGCTATCTCAGAAACTTTTACCTTGCAGATGGTAGAGGTAGTGTCGCCATTAACTGTTGCAATGAACATTAATGCCACAAGCACGAGGAAAATAACTCTGTTTGCCTTGACCATCTTGATTTCACTGCAATTATTGGACAATATATTTTGCTTCTAGCTAACTTATATATACAATTTCATGAGATTGGACATGTGAGTCCAGTTTGGCAATTAGGTCAGATTATTGGACTATACTTTGTTTTTTTACCCTTTCAGAGATGCTGGTATTAATTAATTTGCTCTTATTCTAGCCCGTGAAATTGTGAGAATATATTCAGGTGGGCATGTGAAAGCCATTTTCCTTGAGCTGTTAATCAATCAAATTAACCTGAGAAATTGTGGGAAAAAAATTCTTTCTTCTGTGTTACTTGACTAGGGGTCTCAAGGATTTTTTTTTTTTTTTTTTTTTTCCTTTCAATTTTTTCAAATATTGAGAAAAGAAGAAGAAGAAGAAGAAGAAGAAGAATACCCAAATAAGTGACTTCTAACTCAAAATCAACAATTAATTTTAACCACATATTTTAAGGGTCCCACAATTTTTATCAAAATATTCTAAAAATCTGATTTTAATCCCCACCAAACAAGGACTTATTGTTTTTCCATATATTTTATTTTCCCTAGATTCCATTCAAATTATTATGTTATTTTTTCTCTATTGAAAATTGAAATACTTTTAAGTATTTAATTACATATAGAATGGGTTGGAGAGCAAAACTCATCTTTAAATTAAAATGTTAATTTAAAGAATCTCTTGAAATATAATTTAAAGGTTGTTACTTTAAAATAGAAGGAGTTTTATGTTTAAACTTTAAAGAGTCTCTTGGAGATGTTTTGTACCCTTATTTAGGCCATTAAATAAGAGGATTTGTTAGTGATTTGGATGAGTTATAACTTAATTTTGTGTTAATTATATTTGTTATATTAAACTCAATACAAATTGGTGGATTTGAAAAAAAAAGAAACAGAAAACGTGCGAACGAAGAAAATCGAAAGTTTGAGGACTAAAGTGTAACATTCAATAGTTGATTCGAACTACAAAATGATTATTGAAGATCAACATATGATCAATTGGATGCAATTGGAGATCAACAAAGTGAAATATAGTTGAAATATTTTCACAAATCAATTTTTAGTCGAAGAAGTCATACTCCAAATTTTTAGCTTCAACTTAATACCCCTCTTCGAATAGCAAATGTTCGAATTAGAAAACTTGTATTTCTAGAAGAATCGTATTACTTTGAGTTAACTTTCCAACACACTTTGAATCACTTTAATCGGATATTGAAAGAGAAAGTTATGATCAAAATATTAAAAGTTGCTCATGGATGATAACACGCAAAAAGGCGTGCGCAGGGGCCAATTCTGGCGCGCACGCAAGACACCAAAATTTTCACCCGAGAGCCATTTGGATCAATGGGGCACGCCGTGGTGGTTATGCCTGTGCGTGCTTAGGCCATTTTCGCAGATGAATCAGATATTTCCTCTCGAGACTCAGACTCTTTTGGAACTCAAATTGGACACGATTTTGACATATTTCTGTCTCTTATAAATACAAAACAAGGGCTACACATTAAAAAAAAAAAAACCTCTTGCCTCTTTATACACAATAGTATCATCAAATTCATCATGAACAAGATGTCAATTACTATATTTCGACAGAGAAGATCAAACCCTAACAAAGAATTGAATGTCAATTACATCAAAATTTTGAAGAATTCAACCAATGACTTGTGAATATCAACGTCTTTTGAATTATTTTTATGATTCGAATGATATTTTTCTATTATTCTTCTTGTAATTTATTTAAAAATATGTTAAGCTAGATCCTTTTTTTATTTGATGAAGATGAATTCTATTGTTTATTTGTTTTAATTCAAAACTACTAATTTAATTTGTTTCTTGTGTTTCTTGATTAATTTTGCATACCTATTGCATTATTTAATTGAATGGCTACCATTAGATAATTAGTTGTTTGTTGTAGTGTTGTGAGACTCACAATATATTTAGAATACGGAAAAATTAACATATGTGTCATAGATACTATGAATAATACTTATCACGAAATGCAACGCATAACTGGAACTAATGTTTGAATTTGACTAAAAAATATAAGTTTATGTAGGTTTAGGTTTGGCATCCTTGGAACAGTGAGAGGCTAAATATTATGGGACCCAATACTTTTTATATTATCTTCAAATTATTACTCATAAGTACTACAACACTTTAAATCTATTTTATTGGTAAAAAAAAGTTTAACAAAAAGTAAAAAATGATACAAGTACATGAAAAAACTCTCAATTAAAAATTATCTGTAGCTGCTTTTCAAGTTTTAACTATCATTAGAACAAATTATTTTAGCTGATATTAATCATTTCATAGACAGAAGTAGATAAACTCAACGCCCTCTTGATTAGATATCCATTACTGTGTTTAAACAACAAAATCATGCTATCATGGACCAATGTTTCACCTCTTTAGACAATGACAAATGACCTAAAGTCCTTGGTTCTTTTTGGAGCGTGGATGTTTATATCTAGCCATGATAAACTGCTCTAGACTTTATGTTCTACTTATTTTCTTCTGCAATGGTGTTATTTGGACGGTTTCATTGACTGTGTGCATCATCTGAGCTTAAACTGTGAATCAATCAATAAACACCTATATTTTCTGAAAATACATTTTACTTTTTTTATTGATCATTCGACTGGCAACCTTTCTAGGCTGCACCACCTGCTAAGGAAACATGATAAGTGTTAGAATTTGGGTGTGATCCGAATTCCTTGTTTGAAGTATTGAAGAATTCTAATTGAAGTGCACGTCAACGAAAATTCAAGTTTGGAATGCTATTGAAGTCCTATGTCAAGTTAAAGTTTTACTTTGGAAGTCCACTGGGAATTGAAAATTTGGTATTTGATTGGAAGAAGAGTTTGTGATGGAGAAAACAATTTGAAAAAAAAAATATTTCGGGGCAGAACACTTGGCGTCGCGGCGCCCATCTCACATGTTTCCGATTTTCCGCGATTTTATCTCATTTTTCATTTTGGACTCGATTTTTTGACATCCTACTTCATCAACAACTCTACTAAGAGGGTTTTGATATTCCCCACATATTCCCTATAAATATTAGGTTTTTCTATACAATTTTATAATGTGTAAGAAAATAGATTACTAGAATTACATGATCCATTATAATTTTCTCCATTCTCCATTATTCTTGAGTCAATAAAATCTCTTAATTCCTCTACCATATTTCTTGTCTTTATTATTTTTTTGTTTAATCAAATACTTTATTATTGTGTCACATTACTTCAACATCTCAATCCGATGGTTAGTTTTACAACAAGTGGTATCAAAGCAATTCTGGTATCTTGTTTGTTTCACAACAATAAAGTACTCCTCCCCGTAATACATCCTAAAGACTTTTTTGGTCAAGACTTGTGTGTATTATAACATTTTTAAGGATCTCATTATTGTTGCCCAGATTTATATTTTGATACAATTGATGCACTTGAAATTTAATCTGCAATTGAAAAAATCGACTGCCCAAATTTACATGGTTGCAGTAATGACGAGTAGCTGATCCTGAAGTCTGTTTCATTTCTATTTAAATTGTTTTTCATGTCTTTTATGGTCTTTACAGAACAATTTCAATTTTGAGAAGAGGGATTGGATGGAAGTCCAACCAAATGAGGGTCAAATTTGGTGAGAAGCACTTCTCTATGTGCACAATTTGTGTTCCCTCATCAAATTTTTTACAATTGATTTCTATTTTTGGTCAGATCATGGGGCTGAACCCTCCCTTTGGAGTTAATGCAAGTCTTGCAAACAGATTTATAAATAAAGCTCTTGAGTTTAAATTGAAACTTCTAATCCTTATTGTGCCACATGAGACACAACCGTATT
Source organism: Fraxinus platypoda (assembly GCA_903798405.1). Classification (NCBI taxonomy): domain Eukaryota; kingdom Viridiplantae; phylum Streptophyta; class Magnoliopsida; order Lamiales; family Oleaceae; genus Fraxinus; species Fraxinus platypoda. Next base: position 22,929 of record CAIGRT010181882.1, read on the forward strand.
TTTTTAATTATCTTTTTCTCTTTACTTTCCCCCTTGCCCTCCCTCCCCTGTTTCATGTGTCATTCTTTAAACCACACCCCCCTTCCTGTGATGAGCTTCCCCAATTTTCATTTGTTATTTTTTCATTATTTACAAGATTGGATAGAAAAGACTTTCCATATGATCTGATTTGGGAGAATGATCTAATGCTAGCTGGCAAAGTAAGTCGGTAGTTTTATTGTAGCTAATTCTGGATTAAGTCTCTGTCACAGTTTATCTATTTTTTTGAGATATAATCTGTCTGTTACAGTCATTTTATCTGCCTGGATCTGTTGATGTAAATAACAAACAAATGGAGTATTGGAATTTGAATGNGATAGAAAAGACTTTCCATATGATCTGATTTGGGAGAATGATCTAATGCTAGCTGGCAAAGTAAGTCGGTAGTTTTATTGTAGCTAATTCTGGATTAAGTCTCTGTCACAGTTTATCTATTTTTTTGAGATATAATCTGTCTGTTACAGTCATTTTATCTGCCTGGATCTGTTGATGTAAATAACAAACAAATGGAGTATTGGAATTTGAATGCACCACCATTATACCTTTGGAGTCATCCAGATTGGATGCCTAAACACAAGGATATTGCTCAGCAACATGGGCACTTGTCCAAGGATCAACAGAAGTCATCCTTGCAGGAACATCAGCTAGAGAATGTCTCTGATGCTTCAGGGGAACGTAATAATCTTGATGAATATCTTGTGCACCAGGGTGATGATAGGAATCTAGGTAATAGACAAGAACACCAGGAACAAGAAGCAAGGGTGACTACTAGTCACAAGGAAGAATTGCCACGTGAAAGTGGTCACTGAAGGGGATAGGAATCATGGGTACCAGAAGAATCGATCAGAAGCGAATTCAGAGGAGTCTCTTGGGAAAAGGAATAGCAATAGGAAAAGAAGACCGGCTACATCTCTGGAGGACAAATCAACTGGAAAACATTCTATGTCCTGCCAACTTTACCGTTACGTGGATGGTGGCAGACTATTGGATGACCATTCACCTAAATCACGTGAAAGACCCCCTCACTTGGATGTTGAGATGGAGGATTACCAGCATCCTGAGAGTAATAGCTTCTCTGCATCACCCTCTTACTCACAAACGAGACATGGTGGATATCTGGATGATGATTTGGTGGGGAAGTACCGCTTGAAAAGTGAGGTCGGAATAGGTTCAAACTGGTTGTCCAGGTCTCACACTCCTAATCCTAAATACGGGTTTAGGACCCCTGATCCGATGACCATCCAAGAGTGGCGGCGGACATCCATGGTTATAGATCTTATGGGATGGAGGAGAAATATGGGAGGGATGTAAATATCCATTCAAATGTAAATCAACCCAGAGGATGGGATGTTCCACATTCTTGGACTCAAAATTATACATCCAACCCGGGTCCTGGGTATCCACCTTCTTATGGAGTAGTTCCATCAGGTAACACCACTTGTGGTGGTATGAATACATCTGCAATGCAACGATATGCTTCTCGACTAGATGAGCTAAACCATACAAGAATGAATCATGTGGGGTCAGGAATGCCTTTGCCAGATACAATGGCGTTTCCGCCATCCAATTCCAAGACCTGGAGTTCAAGCTGGTTCATTAGGCTTTGCTCCTGGACCTCATCATCCGTTTCCTAAGCAGAATTCTTTAGGTTGGCTTAATGAGTAGAGTAGGTATTCTTGTTGTCCCAGTAGTGTTACAGATGTCTTTGTTCATCATTTATATTCTCAGTTGTCAACTCAATTATAACTATTTAGGGTTTCTTTTGGTTATAATTAACGTGAACCTAAACAATGATAACTGTTACTGAAGCACTGAAATTAGTTACTTCATATTATCTTATCTCTGTTCATGTCAATATTTATTGAAATATTGAATCATGGACTTGTTCGCGCTGAACTCGGCCCCCTTTTATGTTTCTCTCCTTTCTGATCATCAAGCTATGAATGTCACGAGAATTGTCTTGCCACTGACAATGGATTCTCTGCGGGTTTCATGTAAATAAAACAAACCCCCTTACCGCTTCCCCCATGTTTTCGAAAGGTATCAGGGAAAATACCACTTTTATTTTGCAAATAGGCATTCAAAATGGCATTTCTAGATTACCTGCATTTTTTTACCTGTTATGTTGATGCATGATTGATATGATATGATATATGGGCAATGAATTTTTCTGCAACTGTCTACTTTAGTATGCTTACTTATCCATTGCAGACTATTCTCTATCACGACTATGAGATGCAAAAATATCATCTTGTATTCTCTACAGCCTGCACGAATACCAGCTAAAGAATCGAAGCCCGCCTGGTTGTAATGCTTTTTTTGGCTAACTGGAATGAAGACTTCGATATCCGTTCGAATTATGTCTACCAGTTGAAAGATCATGTTACAGTTGCTCTTAGAGGTTAGAACAGTGGCAATGTACATAAATATGTGCATGTCAATGTTTTTAAGGGAAATTTGCACTTTTCGTCTTCAACCTTTGTGAAATGTAATAAATTTATCTTCAACTTTTTTGTTAAACATAATTCATCCCCATCATCTTTTCTTCATTTTGGCCATTAATTGATTTGCCATTTGTTGGAATTGAACCGGGTTCAAT
>CAIGRT010181907.1:0-10375 GCA_903798405.1 Fraxinus platypoda
TAAGAAGCAGGCTACATAAAAAAAAATGATAATCATATTTTTTTTGTTATAGCTTAATTACAGTTTTTTAATATTTTAGTATATATATCAATTTTTTCCTTTTGCTTATTGAACTGAGCGATATTATGTAGGTTGTGTTAAGGGATAAAATTCCCATCAAATAAAAATAAAAATATAGACCAACTTATAAGGGTTTGGATCACTCCTCTTAATAAAGTTGATATTTTAATATGGAACCACAACTTTTAATATGGTATCAGAGCCCATTAAATTTTAATATGGTATCAGAGCCCATTAAACTCCAACGAGTAATTCGATCGGATTAAGACTCAAAAAATGAGCACTGAACATGAAAACATAGAGCCGTGACTGCACTTGAACCCTAAAATGCCAGACAAGAGGCATTCCTTTTCATCCATGGCAGATGCTGGGAATCATAAATAGAAATTAATGAGATTTTTTCCATTTCTATAAAAGAATAAAAGTGCCTTCCCCCTTACTCGGTGGACAATGTATTTTACATACATTTGTGGAAATGTCTGCATTCGTATAGTTTAATGTTAAAACGAGGTATATATAACATGTGCTTTAGTAGCATGTTAGGTACTCGACTAGACGATAAAAGAAAAAGGAAAAATTACAGTTATAATCTCGTCAATTTTATTGTCACGTCTAGTACTATATATAAATGTGTGCTAGCAATTTACAAGTCTCTTATTATTCATTATTTTTCTTGCAGTGACTCTAAATGGACAGTTGGAGCTCACAAATCCATTAACTAAGTGAAGATATGTCTTTAGCTCATGACATGTTGCCATGTTAATTCCATTGAGGTAGGGTGAGTCCCGGCTTCTTAGCCGGAGCTCGCATCCGACATCTGCATAAGCCCATTGACGATCCTCGACCAATCTTTGTATCCAACTCGGATAATTTCCGGTATAACGGTCACAATCACGGGTCATTTCTTCGTTGTTAACGAGAACAAAACCGGGAACTTTTGTTATAAGATCATCGGAGTTTACTATACGTAAAACTTTAGTGCCTTGATTATCTAAATGGCATCGAAAGCTCCAATTTCCGACTCGTGGACCAGCAAATGAAATGACAGTCACTAGAGGTGAATTCTTGAAGGTTTCTTTAATGTCATATGCTGCTAGGGTTGCAAGAGCTGCACCTAAAGAATGGCCAGTGATTGTGAAGCTTAAGGGCTCATTAGAATACATTTGAAGAATTCTTGAAATCTCTTCTCTTATCAGTTTTTGTAGACTTGGGCGGGTTCCCATGCTAGAAGTGTATAAGCTCAAGAATCCACTTTCCACCATTGGAGAATTATAGGAGGATTTGGCATTGGGAAGAGGAGTGAGAGTGGCCCTAAGATTTTCAAGCCACTCCAAACATGTAGCCGTGCCACGTAACGCGATTACGACATCCCTCCGGCCAAGCCTCGAAATCTCTTGTTTGTCATTGCACACTGCAATGTACCCTATCCAACTCGACTGCACGGCCATCCACCTCGGTCCCTTGTGTATCCATCGAGGCAAGTGAATCCCAGACGTGGCATTCAAATTCTTAGTAACTCGATACCTGGTGTCGCGGAACCCCGATTGGTCGAGTAACTTTCTCTTCGAGTATCTACAAGTGGCATAAGAAGAAGATGAAGGGTCAAAATCACATGATCTATAAGTAGCTTCAACGAATTGGCCATATCGAATGATCTCATGGCGTAAATTATCGTCGAGCGGGTCGAGTAAACCTTCCCAGTTCTTGATACCTTGATAGTCCATCCATTTCTTGCTCAAGTTCACTGGTGCTGAAGCTGGATTTCTTGTAATGTTGGAGTCGGAAAATAGGTTCTCCCAAGTTTTGGGAGACTGAATTTTTATGTTGAGGTTTTTTCTCTTGTACTGAGTAACGCTACATGTTACCTGTTGTGTGGCAATATTGGAAGTGCATGGCCCTGAAGATTTTGTAATTGAGAGCCTCATAATTTGTAATGAATTTCAGTAAGGGAGATTTAGTAATTGAAACCCAGAGATGGCCTTTTTATAATGAAAGAAAGAAGAGGAACGTGTACGTGACGTGAAGTATTGAAACTTTAGTCGTTCAAATATATTAGTCTCACTGTGTGGATACATTTACTAAAATTATGTCAGCGGAGATATTATATGTGTGTATTCATTGATTAGAGTACTATACAGTGGTTTGTGGGGGAAGAAAAGATGCATTAAATGGTATTTGATCGATCAGGTGGGGTGGGGTGGGGTGGGGTAGGGCTGTGTAACATCCAACGGCCTGCATGCAATCATGAAAACTCTTCTTATTAGATTATTGTGAAACTTTATTAGAAGATATAGGCATTGTACTTAAAAGTAACTTTTTTGAAAAGTAACAAAGTATGTTACTTATAATTGTCGCTATAAAAATTGTATCATAACTTGACTTGTTTTGATAATATTAATAAATAGTCACGTAGTTGAAATCAAAATGAGAAACACATTGCTTTGTTTGGGTCAACGTTAATCATCTACATTTGACTTTAAAGTAATGAAGAAAATGTACAAAAATCAAACCAAGAAAAGGGAAAGTATTTATTGACTTATAGTCATGTGTTACTTGATATTGTGTAGAGTTTAACAAAGTAAAGATCTCGGAAGTATCCCAAAAATTTGAAATTTATTACTAAATTATAGGTACCTTAACCCCTACTTGACAACCATACTTTTAAAACTATTTCTTCTACGTACTTTTTTTCAACCACACATTCACACATTAAAATATTTTACACGTAAATCCAAAATTTTGCCTACTCACATTGAAAACACTATTTTCCCAAAAGTATGATTGTCAAACATGGGCTTAATAGCGTGATATTTGGACCATGTTGAACGTACTGCCTATGATGGTCATGGACAGTGTACTCGAGTGGACCTCTTACTATGGTCATGGACATTGTACTCGACCGGACCTCTTATTATGGTCATGGATAGTGTACTCGACCGTGACCTCTTATTATGGAGGTCTTATTATTATTCTTTAAGCGTTTAAAGGTTTTGGGAAGATATGAAGTAGTTTTGTTGTTTGAAAATTATTGTTTCTTTTTTATGAAGGGCACTAGTCACACTAATTAGTAACTTACTAGCCCCGTAATCAAAAGGATATGAGCAGCCCAGGACTGATAATTATTTCACAATAAACTGCAAATCTAATTTCTTCCAACTGCACAGATGCTATACATATACAGAGAACAAGGGCCACGATACCTAACACTGGACCTATATTGGCATACTCTGTAGAGGGCAGCGAGGACAATTATGATGGACCAACACAATTTATGACTAGAGATGTAGTGATGTATAGTATGAAGAGGGCACACGAAATATAGTACCAATTCCTTTTGATCATTTGCTCTTAATTTTGTGAATTTAGGTTGAACCCCTCCCCACCCCTAGAGCATTGTGGATGAGGTAAATAGCGGAATGTGCCTCAGTAGGCCATGGTACAAGAGCTGTCACACCGGTGCCCATAAAGAGTCTAATTCCATACATTATAAGAGGTAGGAATCGAACCCTCACACTGCGCCTACCAGCTCAGTTGAGACTACCCCACCCCTATTCTTTGCACCACTGAATTTTGTGAATTTAAACTTACAAAACTGGAGGTCTAAGTTGTATGCCCTTTTCACAAGATTTCGTAACTCCAAAGTCCCGTGTTGAATAGATACGACGTGCACACAAATGTACGTTCGTACACATACATATACGTCAATATATTCCCACGTGAGTTTAGTAGTTCACTAGGTCAAGTTCCAAAAATGGATTGATCTTCACAACCTTAAGGATAAATTAGCATATCCCATGTCCTTAAAAGGGAGTCTTAATGTGGATATAAGCACGAGACTGGTTGGGACTAAGAAAGTTGAAAAAAAATGCTTCTTTTAATTCACTATAAATTAATTCACAAAAAGGGCAAAAAATAAATGATTCTAACTCACTCAAAGTGCTCATGCTTCAAGTTGTGCATGCGCATCTCTTTTATTGCACGTTTATATAAATATATAATTCCTTAATTGAAAAGTCAAGAGTTATGAATTTGACAAGAAAACCAAGTAAAGATTAATAAAAATGGTAAGAAAAAATGTTTTTAAAAAAATAAATAAATGTTGTGTGTAATAACTAATAAATTGTCGAACGACTAATAGCATATATAATTTATTTAGCCCCTTAAAAATTAAATTGTTAGTAGATTTTGATAAAATTTGATGAAATGTGTGGTGGAGAAGTTTATAAAAATTGTGAATCCTGCAAAAATGTACAATCGAGATTGAATTTGAGGAGAAAAAAAAGCGTTTTATAAAAATTGGGGTCAACCAAAGCTTCATGGGTTATTATATTTGAGTCAAAATCGATCCTTTTGCAAATTAATTTTTTATCTACTGAGAGATCAATTGTGTTAGAAATTCTTTTTCGTGCACATTATTATGTGAATCGACTTATAAAGCATGTTTGGAAAGTGTTTATAAACAATAAAAATCATAAATAGAGTACAAGTCAGACACAAGTATTTGTGAATCTCTCAAAATGTGTGTATAAAAAGTAACTTGCGTTTTATAAACATGAGTGTAACTAATTAAACCCCGAATAAGTGTAGCTGATGAGGCGATCTCATATCGCTTTTAGGCAGATGAAGAAAAGGTTGTTATCATAATTTTATCGTCGAGTACATCAATTAATTGCATAAAATAACGTGTGTGGGTTTGATTATTCCTTCGAAGTAAAATTAATTCTTCTAATTTTTGTAGGAAAATAAAAATAGAGATTCGGTTCGTCGTTAGTAATTTGATATGCTTGTGCAATAAATGATTTAACGGGTGATACTCGGCCATGGCTTTGAATTTCTCGCACAAAGAGGAGCTTTCAAATTAAATGATTTGTTCTTTGAAAATACTTGGCCACAAGATTGGCTCACATAAAAAGAGGTAAAAACAAGCCTTCTTTAAAGGGTGTAAAATTTAGTTGTCGTAAAATAGAAAAAAAGAATGAAATATATCTTGCACGTGTATATTATATTTCAGTTGTGCACTTTTGAATTGGTGGGTTTGGAGGATAGTGGAGAGGGAGACGGTTGGATTACGAATGATTTTAAAATGATATTCGTTGATGGCAAAAAATGACGTTGCACTTTTCGATCAAATTCTAGAGATTTGAACTAAATAAAAGTATGATATTGTTGGAAATTTGAGAGTTAGAATTTCAGTTCGGACTCATTTACCATTCATCCTTCATCCCTTGTATAGGCTAAAATGAACTCAAGTTTGCTGTCTTGATCATGTCAATCTACAATTTTTCAATCTTGGGCTACGTGCCATTGCCTTTAAATGAATCTGATTGGTTGGTGAGTTTGGCCTCGACGATCATTATGATACCTGTGCTTTAGGCATGTGTCCTAGGTGTCATTATGTCATCATTCTAAATGGTTGGTGTAGATGGTGCATGTCATGTCAAAATCATATAATGTCTCGTATAGTTTGACTTTGATCTCTATCGACGGGGTCTTGAATCAAGATTTCAAACTGTTAGAAAATGGGTGTAATTCGAATTCTTTGTTGAAGTAATTGAAGTGCCGTCAAGAAGAATTCAGTTTCGAATGCTATTGGAATCATATGTCAAGTTGAAGTTCTATTTTGAAAACCCATTGAGAGTTGAAATTTGTTTTGGACTTGATTTTTTGGTATCCTATTTCATTAATAACTCTATTAGAAGGGTTTGGACATTCTCTATAAATATTAGACTATTCTATACAATTTTATAATGTGAAAAAAGTGATTACTGACTTTTAGGATCAATTGTATATATCTCTATTATTATTGGTGCAATTAATCAANTATAAATATTAGACTATTCTATACAATTTTATAATGTGAAAAAAGTGATTACTGACTTTTAGGATCAATTGTATATATCTCTATTATTATTGGTGCAATTAATCAAATAATTCATTGCCGTGTCATATAATTTCAACGTCTCAATCCGGTGATTGGTTTCATAACACAAAATGATATGTCTAAGCCCTTCGACAAGAAAGCTTTTTTTATCCAGTTAAGGAGAACCCAATTTCAAATCCACAACAACAGTACTAAAGCATAAAAGAACACTTCATTCTATGTTATATCTCAATTTGATATATCATGATCACGATAGATACGATAAAGAAACAATTTTTATAATTAATGTGCATAGAGTATATTTCATTTTTGTCAGCGATGTTATAAAAAGAAAATGCACTTGGTGATGCACCAATAGAACTGTGCCAAAAATGCAGTTAAAAGATTTTGAGTGATCGGACTAACACACACTCGGACTAACACTAACAATTTACAATACATCATTTGCATTTCAATTGTATATGTACCGAATCGACGGGAAATTAAGTCACATGTTCTGTCGATTGTCAAGTTACAGTTGTTCAACACGTACATGTCAGACGACGGTGATATGTTTTCTTAAATACGTTTAGTCATGTCGCAAAGGCTAAATTAAGGTGACTTTGTAAAAATGAATCTCACGAGCAGTATGTAAGTCTCACAATTTCTACGTGTAAGTTCAAATTAATTGGCTAAACAACTTTTTACATCACAATTCATCTTGAACTGTAAAGCCCATTTATGTAACAACCAAGTTAATGGAGGCCCATTATGAAAACTTCGACACAGAGGCCCATATCTCGAACTAGTAAAGCCCATTTATTTTTCACATCTCTGTCGATAAGCTTTCTGCTGTTCGGCACGTCTACCATAGGAAGAAGAGGAGAAATCTCGTGACGTCAGAATGTCATCAGCAAGAGCCCAATCACCGCCATACCCAAGTGCAGCCCGAATCGCCGATTCTGATTGCTATCCACAGTACACTGCTTCTCTCAAATGTAATTGTCAAAATCCCCCAATTTATAGTTTTAATTCATTTTTGTTTGAATGAATTCTTGTTAGTTTTATGCTGTATTTTTTTTTTTGTCAAATATGATTGTTGTTTGATTTTTTGTTGAATTATCGTCTTTTTTATTGGGTCTGTATATTATTTTGTGGGCGATTAAGATTTTCCATAAATTGTACTTCCAACTAATCGTAAAGGAAGGTCTTTACTGGCAAGTAGTAGGCTTTTATTGCGCTCCTATATACTACATAAAATTTCCTTGTTTTAGAGGGGATAATATATAAGGTTATAACATTCAAAAGAATTTTGCAATTTTATTGTTGGCTTATACTGAGATTCTGATATATGATGGTTTGAAGTATTCCTAATTTTTAAATATTTGATTTTTGATAAGCATCCGCTCCCATATGGACACAACTATTAAGGGCATTACCTCTTTTGTTACTGTGATAAATTCGCTCAGAACACATGGTTTGAGTTGTAATAAGCTTCACAATCTAACTATTCTACCTAAGCTAGCATATTAAATGATGTCAACATTGAGTTATGACTTCGAGCATGTCTAGGCAAGCTTAGAAGTTGTTTTATGTAATATTTCTTGCCAAAATGTTTGATATCTTTTAAAAGTTTTTTGTTTTTTGTTTTTTTTTTTTTAAATATTGAGTTCAAAAGCTTACTAAGAACCTTCTTTTATAAGCTTATCCAAACATGTTTATGATGCATTTGTTTATTGGTCAGGTTTTAGGAATTTGAAATGGTTGTTGTTATTCATTAAATGACTATTCTATAGTTTCTGAACGTGTAAAATCTTGTTAATGGGAGTAGGAATGAATGAAATCGATTGGGACAGATGGTTAATCATATTGATTCATAGGGGCAAAGTATAAGGGGTTTCTAACTTTTGTGGTCGGGTAGGTTTTTGCCAACTCCTTTGTTTTTTGTGAAAGGTGCATTTTGTTTTATTTTGCTGTGTATGCATATTGGGATAGGCTGCTAACCTTAGATGCTGATATATTGAAAGATAGCATAGCATCATGGACATTTTTTATATTATTAGTTTCCATAATTACCTTTTTTTATTGTTTTGTTCAGAGGTCATTGTATTTCACTTCCTGACTAACTAGTGGATCTCATTATGATGCTATGGACGATCCTTTTTAAGTTGGTATTTTGCTTGCAATTCACTATGTAGTTTTTTAATTCCTATAGCATTACGTTTATTCATAAATTCTTATGGCATGTTTGGTAATGAAAATTGAATAGCACTTGACAGTGTTAAAGAATAAAAGGATGCTAAATTTTGCTCATGATACTATCTATTCCCATTCAGTGTTCCAAATATGCTCTTAGAGTCTTAGTGCTAAGTAATATTATGTGAGGCTTCACTTCCCATTCTTCCAGTTTTGAGGATTTCGGAACTATTGACAGGCACCAGTTTCAAACTTGACCTTTTTGTGACCTTTCTGTACATTGTAGGCTTAGAAGAATTTCACTCGGACAAGAGTAAATGTCAAGAACATTTTGACGTTTACAAGGAGTGCAAGAAAAAGGAGGTATAGAAGTTTGCTAAAAGTCAGAAAAGCTTTAGTATTATATCGCGTGTATCGAAGTAATTATGTACATTACACTGATCTGGTTCCTTTTTTCCCCTGGTTATGACAGAGAGAAGCTCGGTTGGAACGCAATCGGAGTCGGTCTTTATTTTCATGAGCTTTTGTTGCCTATAATTTGCTCGTCTTTTTGGTGATGTGAGTTTATGATCCAACGAGCATTCCAGGGCTTGCTAACACTTGTTATATCTGTGAAATGATTCTCTTGGCTCGTGGAATAAAGAAATGTTACCCCTTTACATCAACGATATACTAATAAAATCCATTGATTTGGGTGTTGAATGCCCTCGAATTTTTTCATATATATGTGAAATGTCATCTCGCTGCTACTTGCTATAGCTGAATCCAGTTTCTCTACTAGTAGGTCTTTTTTTGTTTTATTTATGCTTGCAAATGTGTTGTTTCGATATCCATGCTACCAATGTAATAGTTTGTGAACCTAATGAATGATACAGCTCGATGGTATTTGATGGTTTCTTCTTGATCTATGTATGCTTAAGAAAGCTGTACTTTTAACATATGGAGAATGCTTGCTTTTTAGCATTGCATACTAAACTTTGTTGTCCATACATAGCTTATATTTCAGTTCACTGGGTCTACTTTTTGATGCGGAACTCTGATTGTGCACTGTTGAACAATTTGATATAAAAATTTAAATTGTTAAGACTACACACCCCCTCATTTGCACTGTTGAACTTCAGGCTCTCTGTCTGAGTTTCAGTTTGTCTCGAATCGGGTGAAGATTCATTTCATCTCTTAATTTATTGAAATTTTCGGATTTTCGATTATGGGTTATTTGTGAATCTAATTGACTTTGTGAATCCACAACTTCCTCTGACTCTGTTTACAATATTGTGTCTTGGGTTTGATTAATTTTCTGTAGTTTTTTATTTTTTGAGGAACAATTTTACCGGTCTTGTGTTGAGTTTTCCAACACATTACATGGTTCAAGAATTTAGTGAATATGGTTTTATGTCATGTTCATTTTGTGCCCATTGGTTGGAACTATGAGGGTAGAAAACGGAGAATGAGCAAAAAGAAAGTAATAATGGGAAATACCAGCAAAATAATCAAATAAGCAAAAACTGAAGAACCCTAAATGAACAAGGAATCCTTTGAATTTTTCAAAGTTGATGGCTTTGATGGGTTTGATCTTCTATATGAGTTATATGTGTTATATATTTCAAGATCCATCAAAAATCATCCGTGTATAGGTGTTAGAACATCCTATGCACGAATCAAGACGTCTCTAGTTGAAAAATCGTGTGTTTTCACTTTTCAGTCAAAATTTTGAATCTAAACAATGGAACGGCAGCCTGCCGTGCCTATGGCGGAGCTCGTGACTGCAAGGTCTGCCCTGGATCTGGAACATGCAGAATTTTTCAATGCTTCTTTCCGTCTACGTCGCGTCTATTTGGTTTGTTCTTTTTCGACTAAAGTTGTTTAAAATACCTCTCCTCTCCTTGCTGTAACTTCGAAAAGGTTCAACCACTTGTAACGTTTTACAGTGAAGTAGAGATCGTATATTCTTCATTCACATGCCCAACTATTCGAGAATAATGAGCTCATGCAGACATCATTTTATTGTTGAGGGTAAAAAGGACGCAAAGAGATTCAAACTGAAACAATAGAAGTAATTGGGAATAAGAGTTCAAATTAAATAAGGGCAGTTGCGGCAATCCTTTTAGTAAATGGAGAGTTCGCCGGATTTTACTAATCAAGAATGGTAAAAATACATGGGAAAAATTCATAAATGAGGTGTTTAGTTTACATCAATTCAAAAATCATGTTTATAGTTTGAAAATTCAAAAATCATTTTTTTTTTAAATTCTAATATAA
>CAIGRT010181923.1:0-11885 GCA_903798405.1 Fraxinus platypoda
TTCGGATACCTTTGGAAAGCCTACAATGTCCTATTCAATAACCACCAACAATCTCCCCATAATTCCAAGGGATTCGGTCGGAATAAACCCACGAAGTCAGCTACCAAAAAAGTCCGAAAATCTCTTATTTTTTAACCATACATTCTCCAATAAATCGTTATTCAAAACTCCATTTTCTCAAAATAATGGCTATCAATCAGTGGCTTAGATTGTCTTCAACAGATGGTATGTATCCAATGCGTCCCACGAATCACGATGGTTGAGGCACGCTCGGACTCTCAACTTTCATTTGGATGACATCTGTTGGTTTAGCTTATCAAAAAGCTCATTTTGATTTTTTAAAAGTCATGTCAAATTGGCATTATTGCACTAACTAATTTTATGAAAGTATTTATGATAATTAGAAGAACTTTTAAAAAAAGTTAGTCCAATATAATTTTCTCTAAAAACACTCTTGAAATGGGAAACTTTTAAAAATTAGTTTCCAAAAGATAGCTTCCTTTAAAAGCTCGAAACAAAAGCAAATGTCGTATCAAACGGGACCTTTAATATGGTTACAAGAAAATCTACACCATACTTCATGCAGTAAACCTACTATCATTGTTTGATCCGCCATTGTCTGAAAATTATTTGAGGTTGGCCATAGCTTTTCCATCCATGGAAGATGAACGGAGGAGAGAGGGTTATGGGGTGGTGGAAAAAGTAAGGGAAGCAATTATAATTATAAATTCTGATTATTTGCAAGAACTTCAGCACGGCGAGAATCATCTGAATTTCATCAAAGAAAGAGCTGCACAATTCACAAGAGGTAGGGCCATGCCTGTGTTTCGTGGGGGTTAGAAGCGAATTTCAGAATTTGAGTTCCTAAATCGTAGCAGTAATCAATTTTTTCCATTTATAAGAATTTTATGGAACTAAATTTATTAACTTAAAATGAACAATAAAATAACAAAATGAAATATTCGAAATATATATATTACAATCAAATAATAATACGAAAATATTTTAAATGATATACAACTCGTCTTGCGGTCTTAGAGACGAAAAATATTAATCAATTTTGAATTGTCGAGTTATTCAACCATTTATTTTTCAATAGACGTTATTGCAACAACAATAATAATATATTATCTAAGGTCATAAATATTTTCATAAAGTAACAGTTTAATGAAAAAAATTAAATCACATCATATTTAACCATATATTGCACCCAATTACCCCATAAAAGACACAAATTCACATTAATTAATAATAGATTATAGATCGAGAAAAGAAATCCAATCTCACACACAAATCAATGATCCGATCAACATGATATTGAAAAAAAAATGTAATTGAATTTAAAGGCAAAACTATACAGTAATCAATTAAATATATAACATCTATCAGTCAATACAATTAAAAAAACTAGGGATAATAAAAGTTCAGATCAACAAAGATGTGTGTAACGATGCATAAATATATACTGAGTGGGTGTTACATATTGGAATGAGTATTTCAAATTCAGACACTAATTCTATGATTTACGATATTATTGTTGAATAAGCCTCATTGTTTGGAGTAACCGAACAAGGGTGAATGAATATAAATGACAATGAATTTTTAAAATAAAGAAGGAAGCAAAAAAAAAAAAAAAAANCGATCAGATCAACAAAGATGTGTGTAACGATGCACAAATATATACTGAGGAGGTGTTACACAATGGAATGAATATTCCTAATCCAGATACTAAATTCTGTGATTTACTGTATCATCGTTGAATAAGCCTCATTGTTTGCAGCAATCGAACAAAGGTGAACGAGTATAAACGACAATGAATTTTTTTTTAAAAAAAAGAATTGGGCCTCCTAAAATGTTGGGCATGAGGCAACAGCCTCTTGGGCCTCTCCTCAGGTCCGGCTATGAGTCCAGAGGCGAGATTTTCACTCTTTATTTCACAAGTTTTTGCAGGTTTCCATTGAATAGAGCTGATTTTGAATGGGGAAAGCCTGTATGCGGGGCATCATCCAGCTTTACATTCAAGAATCTCGCGGTGTTTATGCATATGCCATCGGGTGAGGAACTCAGGCTTATATTGTTAGAAACTACGATGCGCGGAAACTTCTAAAATGCAAGCATATCACGTCGGAAATCAAAACTCTATGAAGACTCTTAGGAAACTTAAACTAGATTGAAAATAAGCTCGTACAACAATACATTTTTATACTTTATATTTTGGTAATTAATAAAATATATTTGTTTGTTTTAGGTGACGGAATTGAGGTTTATTTCAGCTTGAAGATGCATGATATGGAAAATTTTGAAGTTGCAAGAATTTCTTATTTCTTTCTCCACCCTTGTAATGCTAAAAACATTTGGAATTCAGAATTTGAAACTCTAATGCGAATGTTCCATAAGGCGAATTACAGAGACTTATTAGAGAGTATTAAAGAATGGAACAAAGCTAAAATCTTGCATGTGGCAATATGCTTATATTTATGTGACAATTTATCGAAAATTGAATGGTTTCCATCGGTAGAGACTGAATGTGCAACTATAAAGAGAGACTGGGGACCAACTTGCTCCTGGGAATCAAACAACACCTGTTATAAATGAATCAACAACAATCCTTGAAAAGCTCATTTGCTAATCCATGGAACTGAAATTATAAGACCTGTCTAAAGAATAAAATGTGATGCCAGCGGCCATAGCTCCTATTCGAGAGGGAAAAACAAAAGGAGAGAAGGGAAATGAAAACGAGAAACAAGATAATCATCCTTTCGACGTAAATAAATAGTGAAAAAAGAAGCAAAGTATCGTTTCTCTCTAAGAAACAAGCACAGCTTCATTACTTGCAGCTCTTTCAGCAGCAAGTTCATCGAGGCGTTTCCATGTGGCTTCATGTCTCTCTTTGACTTCGCCTTCCTTCGATTCATCTTCCTGAAACTTGAGCAAGGACTCCTCAAATAGATCAGGGTCGAGATCGTAAAAGATCTTGCGCACATTAAGTGTCAAACCGTGGACTGCCTGATTCCAGTGGTGTCTAGCATTTTGCTCCAGAGCAGGGAAAATAATAGGCAGTATAACTTTACGATTTTGTTTGATTAGGTTCTCAAGATGATCGTTGTTCCACAGGAACAAAGCTCTCTCTGCAACCTGAGATTAAAACAAGCATCAGTCTCTTAAATTAACTTAAGCTCCAGTAAAGCCAAAATTCACATTAGGCAGCATCAAGTGAGGGATTTAACGGTTTGTTGAATGGCGGTAAAATACCAAATACGAAGAAAAAACTCCTATTTACAGGAGCACAAATGGGGACCTTTCATTTCACATTCAATGTGGGATTCCAATTCAAAGGCACTATTCTACAAATCTCCAGACTTTGAATAGTTCAAAGCCTTCAAAACATGAATTTTCTTCGAGTGTTTACTCTGAAGCAAATTTTCAAACATTTCCACAGCTTCGCATCAAATTTCTCAATTTAGTATTTTTGTTGCCATAACAGAAAATACCCCGGGACCCCACCTTGACTTTGATGCCACTTTTTATGTGGAAGACCAAAAATTGAGATTTAGGCAAAATAAATATGAAAGGGAGATAGAACTCAAAGAATTTACGTTGTTGGGCACTTCGCCAACATAATTACATCCAAGGACAGAGATATCAGAACTTCACTTTTAACTAAAAAAGGAAATTAAAAAAAGAGTGCAAAGTACAAACTACAACGCTCCACAAAATATGTAAATACTAAATAAGAATACAAAATTTCCTGTATATATCCTGTAAGCTTTTGTAACATCGATTAGATTGCAAATAAATTACTGAATTGTTTCATCGTAATTCTGTGGAGGTAAAGCCCATATCCCTCTACGTGTATTCTTTTCAATATTAAAATACTTGAGGGGCAATGCCAAACCCCACATTTATTTTTCAGATTTGCAGGTCCCAGAGCCATTATCTCAAACTGAATGTCTTTAACCAAAAAAAAAAAGTTGACTTTAAAGATACCAAATTTTCTCACCAAAAATAGAATAAAACTATCTTACAAATTGGGACAAAACATTTACATATAGGAAGCTCCTATCTAGCAGTGTACAAAAAAATTGCATTTCATTTCACGGTTCAAAGGCACTATCCGCCTATGATGTACCGCCGCGACACATTGATTAAATTCTTTAAAAATTTGTTGTGTCGGACACGCCAACAAAAAATTAATCAAAGCACTACCGACACGAGACGACACGACGTCTACACAATGATTAAATTATTCAAAAATGTTTCATTTATATAGTATAAATTTAGTTTTATACTTGCTATTAATTTTTTTTTTTAAATATTTTAAATATGAATACCCAAATAATATTGAGTTAAAAATATATAATATTTCGCGTAAAGAAAGAAAAATGACCGAGGAGTGTCGGTATCCAACACGTGTCAGATACGAACACGCCACCCTAATTGAAGTATCATGCAAAACAGCTATCCATCAATACTCATAATTACACTAGGCAATCTACTCCCAAGCCAATGCAATATTATGCACAGAACCATCTATTCTCTGCATACGGCATGGTTCATTAATTAAAACCGCCAGCAACATGCAAACCAATAAAATTCACAAATCTCCAGATGGCCTCTCTACCAATGCCATCCTAGGTCTTATGTCATTCTCCCCAGCTAACCTTGGTATAAACATTTTAAACCTCAGCACACATGATCAATTGCTAATTTAAAGGTGAAAAGTAGATTTCATTCAAATTGCACACAGGGTTTTTGACATATGTCTCCCAGCACTAATAAATCAAAGATCCCACTCCTTTTCAAAAGGGAATAAATAGTTATTTTCTCTTTCCTATTTTTCCATTTTTTTAAGGGATGCTCATTTTGGGAACATTTGCGTATTTCTGAGGTGAAATACTTAAAACTGAGAACTGATGTTTCAAGTATGAGAATGTCAGTCTTTTGCACCAAAATGACAAATCCAACTCTGCTAACTAAGTTAACTCCAGTTTGCTTCCTTTCACCCACAATGCATAATGAGCATTTATATGGATTACTATTGAGGTATTCAGAAACATATAAAGGGGGGTGAATATTACATACAGAGATAAGAGTAGTTTTGAACTAACAAGCCACCTGTACGCCTATCGTGAAAAAGACATTTTCTACAGAGCAGAAATTGTGAAAACAAAGATTTGGAAACATTAGGATAAGGATATAATGATCAAATGAGTACTTGGGAAGTAATTATCAGTAGCAAAATATGAATATGATAATTGTACACTATCACGTCTGCATCTGAGGCATTGCCACTATCACCAATACAATTTCTATTTTCAACGTTATATTAGAATCAATATACCTACCTCACATGTATTTACCTTCAACCATGCCCATAATAGCTTAGTGCTCAGAAACACCCCTCAATTTTCCCTCAACTTAAAAAGACAGAAAACATGGCACAAGGCACCATCAACCATAACCAATAGAAATGGACTATACAGAATCTTTCACTGCCCCCATCATCCCAAAAGCATGCAATTGAAAACAATGCATCACCATAGTCATCTATCCTAAATAGCACTTAAATTGTGGAAGAACCCAAATTTTTACGACTCTCATGTCATCAGATACCAAATAATAATAATAATAATTAATTAAATAAATAAATTAAATTAAAGTGATCAGTGTCTCGTTATATCCCTCAAACAAAATGAATCATCAGAACAATAACAAATACTGCAAAAATATTCAATCACCTAATGTGAGAATTAGGAGAAAAATCGAATAAACCTATACTTCAGAACAACAAGGTGGAATACAAGATGAAGCTCGAGGATATGCCTACAACAAGAAGATCAAAGCCTAACAGATTAGTGAAGTTGATTAAAGGTGAGTCATGGCCCCTTATTAAGAACATTACGTATTTCTTTAATTGAATGAGGATCGATCTGGGATTGTGCTCCATCCAAGAGGAATTTCAATGGCTGAATTATAAAATCATTATAACAAGCATATGATAGAAATAATGAATGATCATATGCTCAGTGTCTTGGAATGCTAATATGTATTACAAGATATTAAAGTTTATTCAAAGACAGAAAAAATAAAGAAGAGCAAAGACAGAAATAAGTAATACCTGAAAGTGCAAACTATTCAAGCAATGAGAAATTTGATGAAACAACGGAACAATGCATAGTTGGAATTCTGGTGGCTGGGTCACTTCTAAAACTTCCTCCAGCTCATTAAGAAACAAAACTTCCTTCAAGCTATTAGTAACTGGCCAGTACTTTAAAAGTCCCCGGATAACAGTATCAGCAAGCTTGCAGTCTTTCTCTAAAAATTGTGTAATACAATAAGATAGCTGCTGGTGGTACATTGACAAATTTTTCGGTTTGTGCAGGGGAATTAATGTCCGTACTAAAAAGAGTTTATGTTCTTCTTTCAGTGGCAAAGCAAATCCATTAATTATACTGCCAACCACCTCAAGAAATTCAGCAATGCCATAATGCTTTTCGTTCTCAAAAATAAAACAATAAAATATGTTATTGATAGCTTTTCGGATAAAGGGTCGATGTACCATAAACTTCCCATAGATGCGATGAAGTATGGTTTTCAAGTATTCCCTCTCTCTGGGATCTTCAGAGTCAAAAAGATCAAGCAATTTGAGGACAAAGGAATGATCGAGGTATTTTTTAGCTATCTTTGCATCAGTTTCTGGTGATGCAATGAACCTTAGCAAAAATTCATACACAATTTGCAAATGAGTCCATGCCGGATCCATTGCAGGATCTTCCTCTTCCAAATCGACACCATCTACAAACTTGTTCTCCTGTGGCAGAGTAAATTCCCTAAAAATATTAGCCGACACCATCTTGATAACTTCTTGCATTACGGTTTCTGAGATTTTCACATTTGCAGAAGTTAAATATTCCACTAGCTCTAACAATGTCTGTCGTTTGATCTCTTTTTCTTTAAGGTTCCTTGTAGGATCAGTGAAGTCGAATAGAATGCAACAAATCTTCAGTTTTTTTATAAACAAATTCTGCTTCTCAGAACTGGGAACATCCCTAAAACTTGGCAATGCTTCGAATGAAGCAGAAACTGAATTTCCATTTACCGTAAAATTCTTATCTCGAAGAAAGTTACCTTCTGAATTATTCCCAATGCTCATAGCAGAAAAAGGGGCTGAAATAACCCCATCAACAGCACTACTCAATCTTTTACTTCCTCCTTCACTTCTCTTTGAATTAGTAGAAGAATTTGAAGAGGAGCTCGAGTCTCCAGCCGATTTCATATTCTTCTTAGGAATCTTACTAAGTATTTGTTTGATCATAGTTTGTTTAAATCGCCAAATTCACCCCTCAAAATCTCTCAAAAGATTGTATCAAATTCAAAGAACAAGCGAATCTTATCAAAGTCTGCCAAGAAAACCTCTATTTCTTACAACATCTGCCTACAGACCAATCTGCAAAAATCATCAAAATCAGATAATTAAAGTTGCAAAATAAGAATGCTTGGAACTCACCAAGAATCTGAATATATGTCAATCCTCCTGGAGGAAAAAATAAACTTCCACTAGCTTTACCCTTCTCAAAGAAGAGGTCAAAGGCTCATTTATCCACAAAAGAAAACAGTGGCAATCAAGAAGATTTCTATAAAGGAATACCCCATATACAGAAACCCAAGAATCCCAGTAATATTTCAATCAAAATCCGTGTGCTTCATCATGCCCATGTCGAAATACCCCACTTTTCACCAAAATCAAAGCATAAAGTTTGAATCTTTTGACTTGAAACTCAAAACCCCATTATTGTAAAGCCACCATTGAAAACCACGAATAGAAAATGATCGATTATTCGACTCCAATGATAATAATAATAATAATAATAAGTATCTCCACACCCTTAATTAAGCTTAAAAGGAAAGATTTAGCAAAAATAAAATAAAGGGGAATGAAAAGGAAAGCTTTCCGCAAAATAGTAAGCCTGCAGGACATGTACCAAAGTAATGGGTGTTGGAAATTACTTACTGTAGAAGAATCAAAGCGCATGTTTGACTCATTTCTCTGAACTCATTTTTTCTCAGCACTTGTTGCTAAAATGAAATTTTGGGGATAATGAATATTTAAATAGTAATTTTTTTAACGGTTAAAAAATAAGGAAAAAATATTAATATATCTATAATGTTATTTTATTGAAAAATGTACGATTGAAAATTAGTTTTGAACAAATGAGTTTTTTTTTATAAATATTTTCTATTCATGAAAAAAAATTTCCAAGTGTTTTAGTCTTATAACATGTTTGTCTTCTATTCTTTAAAAAAAAAAAAAAAAATTTACATATTCATTTTCAACCACACATTTACATAATAAAATATTTTACACATAAATACAAAAAAATTTCTACTTTCTAATTACACATTCTTTAAAGAATTACTATTTAAAAAATATTTTTTCAAAAAAATGGCAACAAAAGAGGGCTTAGTTTAGGCTTGGGAAATTTTTCTTGGATAAATTTCATATATGGTCCTTGAAATTTTAGCAAATTCCAATTGAATCAGAGTCCATGTTTGGTAAAAATTAAAATCTAGATTTTAATTTAAATCAAAGTTAACAACTTATTTCAACCACACATTTTATGAGGTCTACAACTTTTCAATTACATATTTCATCAACTTTTATCAAAATTTACTAAAAATCTAATTTTAACTCCTGCCAAATAGGGCCTTAATATGTTTTATTTGGGAATTTCAAATTTAGTTACAAATTTGGTCACTAGACTTTACTTTAATATCAAGTTGCAAAATTGTTTAATTGGTAGTCATATCATAATTGATCTTTTATTATAATTGCTAAATGATATGTCAAATTATCGTTATGTTACATCGTATAAGTGCTAAAGTACAAAACGCATGTGTTAAATCTTTTAATCTACCGTCATTACTATAACTCTCATCTTACCCTTTTATTTTTAGGGTAGTGATTGTGTGGTAGCTTTATTATTGTCAACTAAGTTATTTATGTCAAGTTGGAGGACAATGTGTGACAAAATAAAAGAGTTTTGAAATCTATTAAAAATTCACAACTTTTTAAAATAGGTGAACGGGGTTCGATTTAAACGATGTGTGACATATTTTCAACTTAAACCATTTCGCGTAGTTTGAAATTTTTCCAAACCAAATTTTTTTCAAACCAACCCGTTATTTGCAGTTTAATTCAGTTTTACTCCACGGTTTACTACAAATAACTTTTGTTAGTTTTGGTGGTTCATGCAACCTCAATGGTATATGAATTCTATGCTAGCAACCATAACAGCATTACGAACCAAATAGCTTTGGGCTGATAACTGTTTTCAATTGAATATGTATTCCACTAATTCAAATTTCAAACACTGCCAATCTCTCAATACGATGAGGGAAGATTATAAAGGTGATAGTATTAAATGACAAAACCAACAAGAAAATTGGAAGCTTTACCTTCTTCTTTTTTAGATTGTGAAAGCGAGTCCAAACTCCCCAGGTACAGGACCATCTTCCAAACCAAGATTAATAATTGCTCCGGTTCCTTCAATGAAAGCTCTACAGCTTCCAGCCTCTTTAATGCAATATTTTATGTAAAGTGTTCAATAAATAAGAAGCTTATCGGCTGAGTTATTGATATCAGTGTTTTCTAAAAAAAAACATGCCGTTTGTTTCCCATTAATTCCTCATTTGTAGAAGAAATCCAACCGTTAGTGAACCTCACCCAACCGTAACATTTGACATGTTCCTCACATATGTTTCAATGGCAACTGTCACTTTTCAAAGACAACGATCACATTTTTTCTATTTTTGCACAGAAAATAGGAAACAAACATAATGATAGTACGTCTTGCTTAAAATTAGACACTATGTTGCAAATTGACCATGTTCTGAAACTGGAGCAGGTCTTTTTATGTGGCTTTTACAGGGAAGTAGAGGGAACTAAAAAAAATTGAAAAGAAGATTCGGTTAAAATTTGTGTGGTTTTTGAAAATCGAAACCTAAATCAAATCATTTTGAAACAGTTCAGTTCAGTTTGAGGGAAAAAATTATGGCTCCATATAGACCCGAACTTGTTGGGGATGTGACGAGGTATATGACACGATATGAAGTATTGATCGCAAACAATAAGAACATAAGAAACAAGAATTTAATTTGGCAGAGAAATTGGAGGTTTTTCACTAATAATAGAGAGATAAATTACAACAATATTGTGTTCCTATACAATTCTAACTTGTAGTAATAATGAGGTAAAACCTTGTTCTAACTACGAAAAGAAGCCAAATATATATAGGGGTACATATCAAACTCTAATAATAGCTCTAAAGATGAAAACTGAGTCAAAAAAATGATGGAATAAACAAAACAAGGAAAACCAGAATGGTGGAGCGCTAAGCAAGCATTAGGCCAACGTTCCGTCTCGCTGCTCGAGTGTCCAGCTAGAGATAAGCTACCGCCGTCAATTCATTTTTCCTCCATGGACCATATTTAGACGTCTTCAAAACCCAATACACCAAACTAGGCAAACTCTAGATAAATTTGGGTCACAAACCCAACAATTTTCACCTTGACACAAATTTCACTGTAACGAACGAAGTTCCAAAATCTATGCACCTGGGAAAAAAACTCGACCGTAAGGAATAAACTGAACTCTTCAACAAGAACCAAACTAATTTCTCCAACGAACAAAAAATTCTCAATCCCTTGCACAATATCCACCCAAGATAAATGAATCCAAATACTACTCCGCATAATTATTTTGGATTCCTAAAAATCACAAATAATTTAAATTTTATCAAAAAAGGTCAAAACACACCCTAACAGAATCAACACTAAGGCTATGTTTGATAGCCCCGTGGAAATAGTTGTTTGATAGGTTCTATTTGCCATGGGAAATTAATTCCACCCACCCCCCACACGTGCACTTCCAGGTTATTTTTTATTTTTTTATTTTTTGGCAATTGACACAAATTTTATCACTAATTGTAAAAAAAAAAAAAAAAATTCTCTTTAATGGACAATTTTCATAAATGAGAATACAACCTCTACTCAAGGTACAATTTGCTTGTTAGACTTTTAGTCATACACAATTATTCCAACTTCGACTATAATGCAACTGTAGTTTTCTCCTTCAAAATGTCCTGAAAAAAATTATTCGAAATGTGAAGATGAATTTGTGAATGTGCCTTCCGATCCTTTCGTTGTTTCTCCTCTACGGTCCAAGTTGTGGGCATCTTGTCAACTCCCAACAACGCATCATCCAAATTCATTTGAGCTAGTATTGTTCGCATCTTCATTTGCCACAACGAGAATCTAGTGCTGCGATCCAAAAGCGAGATGTTATACTTCATAATTGCCATAAAAAATAAGAAATCTCAAACAAATCAAACCAAAACTCTGATACCACTTGTTAGAAATCGAACAAGAATTATGTATGCTCTAATACCACTTATTGGGACGGGACGAGGTATACGATACGATATGAAGTATTGATCTCAAACAACGAGAGCACAAGAAACAAGAATTTAATTTGGCCGAGTAATTGGAGATTTTATTCTCTAATAATAGAAAAAGAAATTACAACAATATTGTGTCCCTACACAATTCTAACTTGCAGTAATAATGAGGTAAAACCATGTTCTAACTATGAAGAGAAGTTAATTATATATAGGGGTACATATCAAACTCTGATAATGGCCCTAAAAATATAAACAAGGTCAAAAAATGCGTAATAAACAAAATAAGAAAAATTCGGAATGGTACAGTGCACAAACACCGGCGAGTGGTAGGCGGGCCGCAGCTCGATGCTGAAAATTTCTTCTCACCACTCGAGCATCTAGCTAGTGGGAGGCAAGCGTCGTCAATCCCTTTTTCCTCCATGGACC
>CAIGRT010181971.1:0-17390 GCA_903798405.1 Fraxinus platypoda
CCGAACCAAACCATTCGGTTCTCGATTCGAATACCCGTTCGGGTATTTCATTTTAAAAAAATCGCTCGGTTCGGTTCGGATCCGGTTCGGTTCGGTTCGGTTCGGTTCGGACATTTTGCCTAGCCCTAGTAATCATTGTAAATTAAAAATAAAGAAAGAATTTGACTCTATGAAGTAGATGAAATCGTATATATGAAGTCTCTTGAAGATGCTTTTTGAATGCAAACATAGTTTGCATTAAATGAAAAGAGTATAATTAAATAATGTGAGTTATATAATTTTAGCTTTGGGTTAATTTCACAAACGGTCACTGAACTTACGCAAAAATAACAAAACGGTTACTGAAGTTCAAAACTTGCAGAAACGATCACTGAAATTTCATGCGCTTTCACAAACGGTCACTGGAGGACCGTTAGGCCTTTAATTCAAGCGTAAAGGACCAAAGTGAGCACATCCGAATTTTGGACAGCTTGAGGTGCCAACTTTGGACCAAGTGGTCCAAAGTTGGCACCTCCAAGTTGTCCAAAATCCGAGTAGCTCACTTTGGCGCAATTTTTCGATCAATTCCGACCGGATCACGGCCAGTGGTTGGATGGGTTGTTAAGAGGGCATTGAGGGCTTCAATATGGTATATTGGACCGTGGAAAAAGGTGGCCGGAGGACGGAGTTATGGTGGTCCAGAGTTGGCAACTCCAAGCTGTCCAAAATTCGGATGTGTTCACTTTGGTCCTTTATGTTTGAATTAAAGGCATAACGGTCCTCCAGTGACCGTTTGTGAAAGAAACTTAAACTCCAGTGACCGTTTCTGCAAGTTTTGAACTTCAGTGACCGTTTTGTTATTTTTGCGTAAATTCAATGACCGTTTGTGAAATTAATCCTTTTAGCTTTTATCGAACCAATTATGCTAATATTATTGCTAATGCTATAATCAGTGTAGGTGTGTCGTGTATTAAGATTAATATAAAATTTATCTTGTAAGCTTTAAATATCTAATTAATTACACAATCTTCATTTTTAAAATTCATTTTGAACAACATATTCTTCAAATAAATAATTTTACACGTTAATTAGTAATTTTTTTCTACTTTTAATTATTTAAAAAAAAATCAATTTTTTTACAAAATTCAATATAAAAAAATCTCTACAAAACAGTCCAAAATAAGTAACTTAAGATTCATTTTAACATAGATAATTTTCATATTCAAAAGTGAAAAGTGAAGAATTTACACGGTTTGATGTGGATTTTTAAGAACCGATTTTGTTAAAAGCAATCTTTTGGATAATGTATAGGCCCTGTTTGAGCCTAATTATTATAGAATGAGAATGAAAAATATAGTCGTTATTAGAGCTCACACAAGAGATAGAAAATTTGAATTTAAATGTTGATGTGATGGATAACGGTTATATTTTTCATTTTAATGGGAGAAAAAGGTGGCCCAAACGGGGGCTAAGTCTCCAAAGATAATAATGTAGACCAAACGGGTGTACAGTAGAAATTTAGAGAAAAGTTTAGCCTCTGTTTGGACGGCATTATTCCAAAAAGGAGAATGAGAAATTGCACCGTTGAAGCGTGCAATTCAGGGGAAGCGTGAGATGAAAGTAAAAAAAGATGGCCAGGTGGAGGCCCTTCAACGGTACAATTCTAAAAATGTGGAACAAATAGAAGCTTAAAAAAGTGAAGAAACCGCTATTGAGTGCATGCAAAATTACTTTACTGAGAGAATGAGAGAATGTACATAAAAAATTAATTTTGAAAAAAATTAATTTTAAAAATATTTACCATGTCCAATAACCCAAAGGGTAGGGTTTCGGGCGCCGCACATATCAATCATCTTTTAGAGGAATTTTAGGGGATTAGGGTTTCTATCAACAAATTCCACACACTATAAATTCTCTCATACCTTGACCTCTTCTCCCATCTTCGCCTCTTTCAATACTCTGTACTAAAGAATTTACTTCCTGTGTTTTTCCAGTTATTGCGTTTGTTCCTTAAATTTAGATCTCAGCATATGAACTCATCAACTGTTCAACAATCCATTCGAATCTGAATCGACAAATTTCCAATTTCAGTAATTTCGAGGTCTTTCCTGGCAACAGATTCTTGTGTTTTTTTTTTCTTTTATATGAGATTTATTTTCGATTCTGTTATTAGTAGGTGCTGCCGTGATGAATTATAACTGTGTGCCTAGACTTTTTGTCGGTGACGGCATCACTTACCTCTAAGAAGTTCTGAGCGCTTTCATTTTTCATTTTTATTTTTTATAACTTTTTGGTTTTGGATTTGTGAAAAATATATTCATTCAGCGAGGTGACGATATAATCATGAAGTCTGTCAATCCACTGACTACTGTATGATGCAATCCATGAATCCCGACAGGTTCTGATCGCTGCAACTCTATTAACCTTGTCTGGTTGCGTTTCTTTGTGAATTTTAAGCTTGTTTTCGACGGCAATACATTGTAACAAAGATGCAGTTACAATTATTGAATTAGGATGCAGCCGCAATTGTTGAAAAAAATTCAGTTTTCATAATTTTTTTACAGAATTACTGAAAATGCTCCCGTCGCCAAAGAGGACATTTTCGTAATTCAAATATAAAAAAATTATGACATCTTCATTTTGTTCAACAATGACGGCTGCTTAATTGTGATTGTATAACAGTCAAAAAAAAATTCTAAAAATTCACGAGTAAGCGCGATCGGACAGCATGTGTGTGTATATATTTAGGGTTTTTTGGAAATTTTTTTTATAGATTTGAGCCGGATTAAATTAAATTTTATTAAATTATTTTGGGGACAAAGGATGAATCTCATAAACAAATGGGTAATTTGCGTCTGAAATATTCATTGATGCTACATCACCTTGGAGAACTGATGTCCCTTCCAATTTTTCTTTCTTTTTTCTCTGATAATTACTGCAGAAGTTTTTATTTTCATTTTCTAATAGTGATAAAAATAATTATTTTCTGTTTAATATTTGCTTAACACCTTAAACTAAGTTTAACATTAGTTTTCGTTATTTACAATGTATCAGAAGCTAATTATTGATATCTGAATATGTAATTGTTTTTGATACTTTAAAAGAGTGAACTCATAATAATGTCAAGAGTGGGGATGATTTCTGTTGAATAGTTAATTTACATTCTATAGACTTTGATCTTAGAAGAACTATAACAGTCCTGAATACATATCCATTGGGATTACAAGAGACTGGTAGTATGTAATATTAATGCAACCATAAATTACATAGCTGATGTGCCATTTCTTCTATCATATTCTTTTAAGTACTTGTTTGGTAGTCATTTTTAGAGAATTAAATCTGAATTTAGTCATTATACAGTACAATGAATGACTGGTGTTGAAGAAAGATATTAGAAAAAATGCCCTTTCTTCTATGGTGTAGAGTCGTGTTTCTATGAAAGGGAGCCAATTCATATCAAGCTGATGAAATTTACTGTATAATGGTTGCATTTTAGATTAAAATTTGATAAAAATGGCTCCTAGACAAGTGCTAAATATAAAAGTGGTAGGTGAGATGTCACATCAATTATTTGTTTGTTATTGCATTAATGACATGAAACAGTTGTGTGGAGTTGGACGGATGGAGTCTAAGCTTATTATTGAATTGCACGTCTCAAGCTTAGCTGCTTCACTATTATTGAAAGAAAAAGGCTGGTTGAACAGCCTTTTTGTACATGAAGTTACACAGCCCGCTCACATGGTGGGACCCACTCCATGTGAGTGGGCTGTGTAAGTTAATGTGTACAAAGGCTGTACACCAAGCCTTGTTCATTATTGAAATGTCATAGACAGAATTTACAAATAGATTAATTCCTCAATGCTATTTGTAGGGGGGTTACATTACGGATGACATCTCCCTCACATTGATGGGGTATGCGATTATTTTAATTTTATTATGAGTGGGTTTCACCCAAATATATTTGTATGATTGTTAATTTTTAAGGGAAAATTCATACTTGCTTAGTTTTAAAATAAATATTGGAGAAATTTTTTTTATTTTTGTTTTGAAATTGTCAAATGATAGTTTGTCACATTCAAACTGTCGAACTCGTCATTATCATGATTGTTCTTCGAAATCAGTTCTACTGCATGATATTATGCAGGGTACGCTTTGGTGGGAGATGCTAGATGTATACCTCATGGTGTACATAATCATATACATCTCCTCACATGGAGGGGGGGCTCACTAATATTTAATTATGTGTGGCCCCCCTCCATGTGAGGGGGGTGTAGATGGTTATGTAGACCATTGTGTACAAGTAGTTTTATTTCACTTTGGTTTATCTGACCTCATTTTCTCCTTGAACATGTGGTCGGGTCTCACATCCAATAAATTTGAGGGAGGGGGTGAGGTCGGGTAAACTAACATGTACCTCAAATGGTATATGTAGCAAGATTCTTAGGTGAATAATCTACTTGTATGCATTTTTTATATTAATTATTGTATCATGTGGTAATATACCATTGGATAGTATAAAAAAAAAAAAAATTGTTCACAATTTTTTGAAAACAAAGGGAATGTCAAATTTGATGTAAGGAAAAATACTTACATTTAACAATAATGCTATTTGTACAGTTTTTTCCTTTCATTGAAGATGACATTTTCTTTGTTTTTAAAAAATTGTGGATGAGAAAAGTGTTTATTTTAAACTATCCAAATTTGTGTTAGCATGATTGTTATTATTAGGCAAAATTGTTTAGGGGAACATTTTTTAGAATAATAAATAAAGAAGTTTATGGAGTAATTTATCAATGCAAAATTCTTCTTGCTGATTGTGGATGGTATGAACTATGCTATTTTTAGAGCCTTTTTGTACATTCTCTTTGACAGTCCTCTCACATGAGGTGAGACGTGACAGTAAATATTTGCTTATAATTCTATGTAGTAATATAGATGGAATTACCGATGATGTCGTCAGTGATGTTGAGGCATCTCCATATTTATTAATATTTTATTTTGCTACATAAATCTGTATATAAAATTAAATTTATTTTGAATATTTAAATAATGAAAAATGTTAAATGTACATCATTATTGTACATAAGAGTCTATATAACCCTTACATGGGGTGGGTCCACAAAAATGTGGACTCCATGTGAGGGTTATGGACACTCTTATGTACATTAATTATGTATATCAAGCAAAGTCCTTAAATAGTCATAAAGTTGTCATTCTGGGGTGTACAAATGGTATTTCTCATTTTTAAATAGTAAATATTTATTTGAAATTCAGTGTATTAATTTAGGGATTTTAGTTCATTTTCAAAATATTCTAATTTTAAAGAGCATATTCTATCATTTAGAGAGCATCTATAAATTTAAAAAGTTAAAATTTTGAAGTATTTCAACAAGCTCTTTATATTTAACACTTAATTTTACTACTCTCAAAAAGTATTTATTATTTTTCTTTATCTTTTATTTTAATTGACTTTTCGTTAGATTATTTTATTATTTTTTTACATTGAAAATTGAAACACTTTGAATGTATTTAATTATAGAGAGTGAGTTTAATTTTCCAAATTTGAAGTCTCTTTGAAAATGATTTTAAATGTTAACTCTTTAAAATAATGAGTATTTCATATTCAAAGTCTTTTGGAGATGTTTTTATATAAATAGGAGGCCTTCAGCAATAGTATGACTTCAATTTTAATAGATCACTATGCACACACTATGGTTATTTTTATCTTTTTGTGGAAATTGAAGTGGTTGAGTGGCGAAGGCACAAACATCATTTTTGAATTGTCAATATAATTTGCATCTTTTAAGTTTTATTATTATAAAAAAAATTACTTTTTTTAAAACTAACTTATAAATCAACTTATTTAACATAAATCTACAAATAAATTATTTATTCCAACATTTAGGGTTTTAGGCACGGACAAAAATGCACACGCTGTAAATTTTTTCACAGGGAAGAATTTATTTTTATTTTTCCTTCAAAGCAATACAGTTTGTTCAACAAATGCTAAGATTGGTATTTCGATCAGTTTGTTCATTTTGGCCATATTTCATCTAGAATTTATCTACCGATCTTCTGATTTTTATGGTCGTCAAGGAATGATGAGAAGCACCAGAATAATCGTATGGAACCTGAACAAATTATTTGGAGGGTTTATTGCACTTAGGCGTGTAAATTGGCATGGAGATGTCTATCGCCCCTCTCTCTGGTATCCTCTCGTATTGCCCCCTATATTGGTTCTTTGGTGTACTCCACCAATCAACACCGATGATGTGTCATGGATGAATTTAGCAATGGTGAGGGGATTATACGAGATCAGCTTGAACACTGCATACGAGCATTCTCTTCATTTGAGGAATGCCTTTTTCTTGAGACTGAGTTACATAATATTTTGAAAGGGATCTTGCCAGATAGCTTAGGTTATCAGATCTGAGTAGAAAAGGACTCGACCTTCATCGTTCGTTGCATCACTCAAGGTGGAGGACAATTGACTATCCAGAATATTCTCAAACGCAATAGACATCACCTCTTTTGATCGAAATTTAGTTACCTACATCTATCAAGCGTGAAACCAAGTTATCGATTCACTTGCATTTTCAAGAGTATGGACCTCTCGGCTTTCTTCGCCAAATACATGCACCTGTTCAGATAGACAGGCATTACCTTTACAGCTTTAAGATCTTTAAAGATTTTACATGCTTTATCTTTGAATGGAAAGTAAATCTTTCACATGTATTTCATTTCTTCGCACTATTATTTCTGAAGCTCACTATATATCACTCTCTCGATTCATGTGAGTTCAATATATTACATGGTTAGAGAATTCCAACCAAACCTGAAAATCTACTGAAGCTGTATTTGTGTTTTGCTTTTTTTTTTTTTAAATAAAAAACTAATGCTAAGATTGAAATCAGAGCTGTGAGCGGTCTAAACATATAAAAATTTCAAATCGATATATCAATCCAAGTTTCGATCTTCATAGTGAATGCATCAAATGTATGTCATGCCTTGTAATTAGTAAGAGATTTCTTGTAATGTAAATCCATTCTCAAGGATTTTATATCCAATAATTTATAAATGAAGCTCACAAATGTAGTCACACACCAAGAATGCAGAATACATACGTTAGCTTGCAGTAAATTAGCCATATTTAAATCTGCAAGAGAACATCTTCATCTCCTAACACTAATAAGAAAGAGAATAAAATGACATTTTTTTATGAAAAAAATTGACTCTAGGAAGGAAGAACTCTGCCTGTTAGCATTGGGAACCAACCTCTTAAGCTTGAACTGGCGCATTATATTCAAGGGAAAGTAAGGTTAATTAGGAAACATTTTGATGGTGGAATTTGGCCAGCCCATATTTGAATACATTGACATATTTGGAATTTGCTGGGCACTGTAAGGTTCTGAGCCATGATTAAGAGGACCACCATCATTCTCAGATGAATCACTTGAAGAAGGACCGACCCCCATCACTGGAGCACCGGAGTTCAACATATGCACAGGCGCAGCCAAAGATGGCTCAGACTTGGGTTTTTTCCCATCTGCAATGAAGCTACCCACCACAATCTGGTAGAGAAAAGTACAGTTCGATGGTTTAAAATGACTTAACAGGTCTACATTCGCGCAGAGAGTCTAAAACTGTACCTGTACTGGTGATGCGGCTCTAAGCATTCCAGCAACTCCACCACCCAAAACTCTACCATCTGACCCAGCCAATGAGACACTCAGGCCACCAGTTGGGCTGCTACTATTACTCTCCGACTGGAAGAAGGAACCTGACAAAGAGATGATTTCAAATCGACCCTGCAAATAGAGGAATGCAGTGTCATGCACAAGCTACAACAACAAACTCAAACATATGTTAGTATTAGTTTAATATTGCTCAGATATGACCAAGTTTAGAAAGATGGCTTCAAAATTCCTATTCAACTCATCTAAGAAAAATTTAATTTAGCTCGATCTTTATCGTCATACAATCTCAACCTTTGCTTTTTTATCTTGTTCTGAGCCTCCAGTGTCTCCTAAATGAGGCATTAAAGAAACCTTTTTTTTCCCTCTAAATATCGAGTGGTATATAGTTAATGTACTCCCATTTGACTCTCCCATGTTGCTTGCCACTTTTGTCGTACACTTTTAGTTTGCATTTGCATTGAATATCAGATTGCGAACCCCTCTGATTCATGTACCCACTATGTATCTATTTGTATGCCGTGAATGCTTAATTTTATCAAGAGTCAATGTGTGCCTACTTTATTGAAAAATAGCCGGTAAAAAGTAGAAAAGGCAAGAGTCTATAATTAGGAAAGGGATATAGTCATTGCCTATTGTGCTACTACTTGATTTCTTATCATCCACAAGAAATGAGTCGGATATTATTCTTTTCCAATTTAAGTGTATAACAAACGAATTTAATCCTGCATAAAAGAAGTGGCAGAAAGAAAGCATAGGCATGGCATGTTTTTGTCATAACAAATGAATTTAATATTGCTTCCATTATCAAATCACCAACAATATATCAAAACTATTTAGCCGAATTCGATAAAGATAGCACTAGTAGGAGACATTGGTCTATTAAATTAGTTCTTGTGAGAGAAGAAAGCTCAAAGGTTAGGAAGTGGTATTGCATGTTTGTTATGCGGATCACAAGAGAAAGATACATAACATTGGCAAAAGCACCTTTACAAATAAATGATATGCAAGTTCACCATTAATAGAATCCTCGGACCCTAATAAAAGCCTTCACATATGTGCAAAGGTTGATTTACGAACATATTTATGAATACATATATTTTAAGTTGAGTAAAGATATCCATACAAACATTAACTAGAACATTTATCACATTTTAGAACCTCTCTTGTTTTTGAGATAAAAAAAGCAACGCATCATCAATGGGAAAAAAGTATAGGACATATAGACACCATAGCCGTATCCGTAACAAGTTTCACATACCTCATATGTTACTGTGCAGCCGGACATTGCTGGTTGCCGAAGGGTGACATTGCATATGGCACCATTAGCAGATAGAATGCAAACTGTACGAGGACCTTGCTGTGAGAAAGCCATTATCTCTGCAGCTATATCCTGCAAAAGATGAGAGCCAAAAAAAAATAATAAGGAACAAGAAAATTCATGGATTATTCCTTAATGCATAGGCTTCTTTTAAATACTAGATTAGTAAGAAAAAGGAAAATCAAAACAGTAAAAGTTAATTTATCACCCTCTTTGCCACCAAAAAAAAAAAAAAAAATCAATTATAGTAGAATGTCAGTGTTAAATATCTTCCTTAGCATGAAAATCAATCTAACTCATTTTCTTTCAGATCCGAATGCTGAAAAGAGGTTTTCTTAGTATTTGCTACTAAAACCCTAAATCGGAACAGAGACCAAATGTAATTTCAGAAAAAATAAAATGTATTTTTAATACCTCAAAATACAAATAGTGATCGAATGAGGATTGTAATATCAACTGATTGCACAAAAGATTAGGAAAAAAAATAATGGTACCGTAGCAGATAGGAGCATAGCTCATTAATTTCCCAAATGCTAAGCACCATGAAGCATAGCTAGTCTAATAATTGTTCTACATATAACTCCAACGAATAGGAGCTTTGCTCGTTAATTTCCCAAATGCTAAGCACCATGAAGCATAGCTAGTCCAATAGTTGTTCTATAGAACTTGTCTTTTACCTTGGTATGTATTTTCCAATCACAGAAACCCCATAACACTTCTCTCTTTCCATTCGTATCATGTAACCAGCTTTAGTCCAGCTTTAGTCCGCACATAACATCATCTTTAATTCCTCATGAACTAATTACCTAAACAAGTACTCTTTAGGACAACCTGATCATCTATCATGATTCCAGGTCATCCTTAAACCAGCCTTAGTCTCACACATAACATTGTCTTTAATTCCTCTTTCCTTACCAATAATCGAACTAATTACCTAAAAGGCTAAAACAAGTGCTCTTAAGGACAACCTGATCATCTATTGATGCTATGAGTGCAAGGAAATTATGGATTCCATCTTAAATCTACTTAACCAGAAACCTTTGCTGTTCAAACCGTTTCTCAAATGTTCTAACTTAAGTTTTATCTTGCTCCTAGTTTCATTACCTAAAAATAGATCACCTGCAAATGATATATGATCATCTTATTTGTTTTGTTTTCTACCGAATTTGAACTTTGAACTATAGTAAATAGATGATAATAACAATGAAAAAAAATAATCCTGTAGTCATACAATAGCTACCTGTCATCTTAGTGTACTCCTATTTCAATCCAAGAGCTATCATCATAGAAGTCCTATTTTCGATTTCCCAAACAAAATTTGTGGAGATAAGCATCCCCCCCCCCCCATGAATCCTAATTTGCAAATAGGAGGATTTGGAGCATATTTAGGCTGAAATTGCAAATCCAACACTTTGAAAACTTTACCTTTTAAAAGGCAATTCAAGAAGAAACCAGTCACACTTCAATATTTTCACTTTCTTTCGAGTGCAATGCACTAAGCATTTAACACAAGATATAAAATCATACATTACAAATAAATTGACTCAAGCAGTTCTTAAATGGTGAAAGAGGCAAAACTCCATCCTTTCAACTGGTACTTACAAGTATGCATGTTATCATACCATGCTTTTTTTCCTTTTTCTTATTTAATATAAGTAACTCAACATTTATTTAGAGTAGACGCATATAAAATTACTATGGAGAAGCCCTTTGAGTTAACATTACTATGCAAAAAACGTGTTTTCGTCATAGTAGGAGAATAAGGATGATAGTAAAACCATAATAGAGTATAAGGTTGGCAAAATATGCAATTGTGATATGTATTTAGGTTGAATAATTATTGAATGAGAATTTGAAAGAAGATATAATTTATAGAATTAGAGAGGTTTAGGCAGAATAGAGAAATGTTATATAGATCCTACTGATTGGAGGATACACAACAATTTTAAAAGCAAATCATACAAAACAGGTTTTTAAACAAGTCATGTTTTATGGAACTGAGTGATGGTGCAATACAATTGCAAACTATTTGATTCCATTTGGATCATTCACTAGATAAAACACAAGATTCAATGAAATGGTAAAAAGATATTCTATCAGCCTCAATATCATTGAAGAAACACTTAAAACTTCTTGTTGTTGCACAAAGCTCCAGTAACACTTTTTATCATGGAATTTTTCCAAAGTTACTAAGCCTTCATAAATTTAATAGCATTATTAAGTAAATAGTCTCCTAGGAAGCAAAACTTCACAAATGTAATCCTCATTTGCAAAACTCTGAGACAAACCTGGGTCCCTACTAAAGGCGAAATAGACTAATAACTTAAAACAAAATGACTCCCATCAAAGGGTGTTATGCTCAAGACACGAAGTACGACTTCATAGATAACTCAAAGCTTTTCTGCAGTCACCTTTTTCCGTCCTCAATTATTTTTTGAGTACTCTTATTTTTAGAATTCTAATTAAGAAAAACTTTCAATCATGTATCAAAAGGACAACACTAATTAGCCTTTAATAACACACTATCTATCACTGCAAATGAAGTGATTTATGGCACCGAATTGTCTTGTGATTAAACAACCAAAGGTTCTATAAGCCTATATCCTAGGTCACAATCACGATCATGGCTCATTTCTGAATTATTAAATAAAACTATAAACTCAACCTAAAACTTCACTCGGTTTATGGAACAACAAACACATGAGAAAATATTAAAGCATATTCATGCTTATCAAAAAGAAGGTATGAAACCTAATATCTTTCCAAAAAGGGATACGAAGCAACTACAAATATATTCATGCATTCATAAAAAAATGATCCCCTGTTCTATAAAATTTTACCATAAATAAAATTCATAGATTACATCAAAGCCAAATATTTAGGAAAAAGGCGTTAAGCTCCCATACCAGGGAGTATTTGATTATATACCATTTTTGCATATTTTAAGCTAAACAGATATCATATCTAACTACGTATAAACTATTATTATCTCAACATTCAAACATCTCCTAAAACTTACCAATGACCAAAAGCTATATTGACTCAACTATTTCCACACAACGGGTGAATTCAACTATTTACTTCTTTTACTAACAATAACAACGAACTAAGTTCTTGTTTGTTTTACATTATAATCTCATTATAATTAAAGGTCAAAGTCAAACTTAATTTTGATCATATTTTGTATGACACACAACTACTGTGCTTACTTACCCACAACTCATTTCTATCTATTTATAATAAACGGTGGACATATTTTTCCTTGGACCAATAGAACCAGACCAAAATTAAATAGAATTGAACGGTTCAGTTTCGAGTCCTCTACTAAATGAGTCGGTTTAGGGACCACGAATCAAGAACTGGTTGGTTTCGATCCGATTTTCGGTACTACCTTGAGAACCAATAGTGAATTCAGTCAGTCTCTCGAATTTTTCTTTTTGCTGGTGCATTGCACACCCAAGATGCACTAGATCTTTTGAAACATCATAAATCCATTTTGCATACATTTCTTTTCCTCTCCTTTATAGCAAAACCTAATGTGTAGTCAAAATTCAAATTTAAATAATTTAGCCCCTGTTTGGTACATATTAAAATTTTCATTTTCATTCTTCTACTCATTTTCAACCACGCATTCTTCAATAAAATAATATTTTTCATCACATCAATAACTTTTCCTTCTTTTTCAACCACATATTCACCATCACATAAAAAAAATGCATTCTTTCCATTTTAATGTGCATCAAACACACTCTAAGTTCAATTTTCACCATTTAATCATTTACTGTCCTACGAATTAATGAAAATTACTTAAGTAGATGTGACANATTTTTCAACCACACATTCTCCATCAATCTACTATTCCAAAATACATTCTTCCAAAATAATGTGGCTCAAACACACCCTTATAAATACTCAACAAATTTATGGCTTCAACGCAACCCAATAGGAAAAAAATATTTTTAGTTCAATATTTCATAAGAACTCAAATTTCTCGTTGTTTTCAAAGTGACCGACCATCAAGAATCAAGATCCTTGAGGATCATGGATTTTAATATATATTGTTATATGGATTTTCATAGCAATTAATTTTCGATCTGAGTTTTACCATTTATGTTGTGTTTAATAGTTTATCATTTCTTTGCCTTTATGAGTTGATCTTGAGCTTTGAAGTGGATTTTTATCCATTGCCTTGTTTAATTGATTTTTTATATTGATAGATTACAAGAATGACAAGCAGGTTCATATTCTATTTTTTGTCTATTTTCAATTTGACAAGTAGATTCATACTTTATTTTTATAATTTTTCAATATAAAGAACCAACCGGACTAGATCGAAACTGGTTTGTTCGGTTTCGGTTCGATTCTATAGTTGGATATGAAACTAATTATTTCATTTCTAAAATTCACATTGGTATTTAGTTCGGTTTAGTTCCTTTCATAACCGAACCGAACCACACCCAGTCCTACTTACAATCAAGCACTAAGCCTTTTTTTTTTTTGACAAATTTATAAAACAATTTATAAAGAAAAATAGTAATGGGTCCCAAAAAATTTGTGGATAATAAATGAATAATAGTTACGATGTGTGGTTGAAATTAATTTTTTACTTTGAGTGAATTTATAAAAAAATTATAAATTGGTTGCCCAACGGATGCAAAGTCTTCTTCCCAAAAAATTTTGAGTAGGCTACTTGAATCCTTTTTTTTTTTTATTTAGTTTGGTTTCGATTCAGTTCATTGCGGAGATCCAAAGCTACTATATCTTTAGCAACATAATTGCCTAGTTAGGATTGGTCTACCCTTTTCTCTTCTACCATTTTCTAGATCGTGTTACTTTTATGAACAAGAGCCTCTTTAAGTTTATGCGAAACATGTCTTGACTCCTCCGTCGGTGCTACCTCCACTTGATAGCATATATTCCATTTTTATCTTATGATTCTTATCCATTTTAGCATTGTCGTTTTGCTACATCAATTTATGGACATCTTGTCGTTTAACAACAATACTTGTCTAAAGAAATAACTTTTTATTCTTGTAGGGTTCTTATCATTGGCCTCTTAACTTCATAAAGAAAATTATTAACTTATTCTAATTAATAATGTGACTCTGCCTGGCTGCACAACTATCAACTCAAGTATATTTCAACAATAATTTTACCAAATTGAATTTGTATTATACATCACCAAAGGTGCGGTTAATATTATTGTCACAACATATAAAAGAAAATGCAATTATGAAGACTACTTGAGCGATGACAAACAAACTATTGAAATTGAGTTGCTCCTTCCCTATATGATTATTCTTTTCCTATTCGGAATGAGGCGAATCTACAAATAAATTCAGCAAAAGGATAGGACATTCTCAGGGTGGTAATTGCAATGAATCCATACCAAGGAATGCAACACGCAACAATTTCATAGAACTTCAAATTTCCCTTTTTATATGTACCAATACATCATCATCAAAATAGCATTATTAACTAACTCACCTCACCCACTTTCACTGTAATAACATGTGGTGTAAATCCAACTCCCTGTGCTCCTACCCACCAGAAAAGGAAGTTCATTATTACACTGACATAATCGCTCGAAAATGAAATGCATGTACGTATTTCTAATAAAAACAATGATTAACGGGTGAGACAACAACCTAGAGCATCCAACTGTCTCTTTCCGGAACCGGGAGGCCTTCCACGGTTGCGCTTCGCAGCAGTTTCAAACAATGGGGCCCCACCACCAGAATCAGTAAGGGCCATGGCAGAGGAAATCTTGGTGACAGGATCAGGGGACAGACCTAAACCAATGCTGTTATCAGGTGAGTACTTTCTTGGCCGACCCCTTTTCTTTCTGGCAGACTCGATGCTGAACCCTCCAGCCTCCCCTTCGCCACCTGAAACCAATTTATCAGAGTAGTGATGATCCAGTGGCTTGGACGCAGAGGCAGAAGCCATGGTGTTAAAGGGGTACAAATTTTGTTGTTGCATCATAGTAGCGGTGGTGGTGGCAGAATTGTTGTTGTTGGAAATGGTGTAAAGGTTGTTGTGCTGTTGGGGTTGAGTGTGATGGGTTTGGGGTGGACCCGCATAGATGGTCGGGGTTTGTTGAGGGTGGGGCTGGTGGTGGGGACGAAGCGGTGGTAGTGGTGCAGACGGATCCTGAGAATCCATAAATTACAGGAGAAGCTAATCAAAACGAAATGCAAATTGAAATTCAATCTAAAGTGAAATAAAAAACAGAGGAAAGTAAAGATCGGTGACAAAAAGGGGTTGATCAAAGAGAAAAGGGTTTAAAAATTAGGGTTTTACTGATTTATTTTGGCCATTGGTGAGTATGATTTTGGTAGGGTAAATGGCTCAATGCACGGCTTTAAGTTTGAAGTTTGAACAGACTGAAAAAGCACTCCATGAGTTTGTTGGCCAGGGTCGTACAAATGTAAGAGTGGACCCCAGTATTGAAATTAATCGCCTACTTTGTTGGATTCTTCTCGAATAAAGCCCCGCTTGATGTCCGTTAAAAGATTTTTTTTGAAAAAAAAAATTTAGTTTAATAATTGGCATCTTTATAAGAATACGTGGTTAAAAAGTATATTTTTATTTTATTTTATTTTATATGTAAAAAATATTGGTTGAAAAAAAAAAAAAGTTCATGAAGAATAGTCGACAAACATGGGCTAAGTTTTAAACTGTTTTTTGATACTAGAATTCAATTGCAACTGAAAATCTTTAATGAATTGAATTCTAAATGTGCTTGATTTGTTAATTTATGGAACTCTAGGACTTTTAAAAAGTTAAAATTTGCTTATGAGCATAAGAAATTTATTTTTGAGCATGTTTGAATAATTTTTCTTAACGTATTTTATTTGGTTAGAAGAACCTCTAGAGAAAACTAAGGGTCCGTTTAGTTTGTGTTTCAGTTTTCAATTTATTTTTAATTTTCTGTTTTTATGGTCTTTTCTTGAAAAACTAAAAATTAGAAAATACGTTTGATTTAAAATTTTGAAAATTTATTTTATGACATTTTATTCCAAAAATTTTGATTATTTAGTAAAAATATAATAATTTTATGTTAATATAAGTAATATGAACATTTTAAAGTTAATGAATTTTATAAAAAAATTTTGTCACAAAAGTAAAATAAAAAATAAAAAACTGAGTTCAAAATATAAATAATAAAAATAAAAGTTAATGATGTGGACCGAGAATATTTTTTATCTATATTCATTTAAATATTTTTGTAAATTTTTTTTTATCTAAATAATTATAAGAGTTTGAACTATTTTTACTTTTTATAATTTTTATTTTTTTAAAAGTTTTTATAATTTTATTTTTTCAGAATTTGTTTTTCAAATTTTTAGTTTTTAAGAATTTTAGATTTATTCATTTAAATTTTTTTGTAAATTTTTTTTATCTAAATAATTATAAGAGTTTGAACTATTTTTACTTTTTATAATTTATATTTTTTAAAAAGTTTTTATAATTTTATTTTTTCAGAATTTTTTTTTTCAAATTTTTAGTTTTTAAGAATTTTAGATTTTATCTTACAAATTTTTTTTTAGAATTTTTAATTTTTATTTTTTAGGATTTT
This sequence comes from Fraxinus platypoda, assembly GCA_903798405.1. Taxonomy (NCBI): domain Eukaryota; kingdom Viridiplantae; phylum Streptophyta; class Magnoliopsida; order Lamiales; family Oleaceae; genus Fraxinus; species Fraxinus platypoda. The sequence goes on from CAIGRT010181971.1 coordinate 16,577, forward strand.
ATATATATATTTTTAAAAAAATTAGTTTTTAAAATTTCATTTGAATACTATTTTATTTAAACGCTTGCTTCCATGTTTTGAGTATTTTAAAAATTTTCTCTTGAGACACTCAAAACGTAAAAAAATGTATTTTGAATTTTATATTATAAATTTAAGGATTAATAGTAGAGAATCCTCTAAAAACGTTTCCATTTGTGAATACTCTTATACTCCCTACCTATTGAAAATCGTAGAAAACTCCATATTTGAAACATTTTGTGCGAAAATCCCCTACTGTCAAATTTGCAATTAAAAATAGTAAAAAAGTAATAATTGTAATCTTAGTATCCAAACTTGTTATTCTTTTACAAATTATACCTAATTTTTTTTTATTTACCACCCACGATCTCGAGCCTTTAAAACTTTATTTTTCACCCCCACATTTTCATCTTCTTCCTCAAAACTTTATTATTTTATTTAATCATTTCCAAAAACCTTCTAAATCCCTCACCCCAAATTTCTTATTTTTTCTTCTCATTTCCGAGATTAGAAATATCCACTTCCTACAAAACTCAGTTTTGAGTTGCAGTTTTATGAGAAATATCATAAGTTATTGAATTCCTCCATGACGGCGTTCTCCCATTAGCCCTCAAGAATTTCCCTTCCCTCGTCGTTAGTTTCACATAATTCTTTTCTTTTACAGGCTCACATTCAATTGAAGTATCCATTTTTGTTGCTGGAATAGTTTGCAAAACCCTTTTTCCGGTCATGCCGAGAAGAAATGGCTCGTCCACCGTCGTGAGGTAGCAACCGTGGTAGCTCTTAAGGCGGATTA
>CAIGRT010181974.1:0-13147 GCA_903798405.1 Fraxinus platypoda
AAACACTGAAGGAATGTGCAACTACTTGTTTAAAACAAGAAATTTCGTTACATAATCCTTTAAAACAACAATTTCCGTTAGTTTTTCCGTTAAAACAACAAATTTCGTTACATAGCCACTTTTAATATATAGAAGATATATATATATATATATGAAAAAAGGAAGGTCCTAAAGGAAGATTGTTGATCCCTTTTCTAATGACGTAAATGATACGAGTAAATGTGTACATCATTTTGTAAAAATTTCAATTTAGGAATTTTTTTTCTCATTAATGGTGTTTTATATATAAGTAGTTTTTTTTACATATAAATTAATTTTTACTTAAAAAATGAAACATTTATTTATAATTAAATTTAGTATGTAACTAATTTTTACTCAAGAGTAATTTTTTTTACTCATAACTTTTTATATTTATAAGTGACGTTTTTTTACTAGTAATATTTTTACATTATGAACAATATTTTTACATAAAAGTGAACTTTTACTTAAGTAATTTATTAATTATAAGTATACTTCTTACTCATAAATTATTTTTTTCTGCTTATAAATAATATTTTAATTATTGCATTTTTTTTATTTACAAGCAATTTTTTTACATATAATTAGATTTATTTTGCTAAATTATTGTTTCAGAGAGTAAAATTAAAAGAAAATTCGAAGAAACAATGAAAAAAAAAAGATCGATTTCATGGATTGAAAGATACAACGCAAATTACAATAAATTAATTTTGGGTTGTTTTTAAACTACCTAGTACCCCCACAAAACTATCACGCAGGAACTTTTTTCAACCATTCATAAATGATAAACTCCATATAATTTTCAAGAAAAAAACGATTATCACAAGCAGATGAATACGCAATAAACATTAACAAACATTGTTAAGAGTTCACATTTTATTCCAGACGACAGGTTTCATCTTCTTGAGGATAATAACATGACAGACAATCCACGAGACGCATACCACACAATATTTACAGAACTCGAGTTTTTCAGACTGAACGCGTTTATCCAGTCAATCTGTTTTTACCGTCGTCACCACTCAGTATCCTCCCTGTATAAAGGCGTTCAAGCGGTTCAACTCCTCCCGATACTCGCTCACCACAGCACGAACCACATCTCCAATGGAAACCATGCCAATCATATCACTGTCATTAATCACCGGAATGTGTCTGATACGGTTATCTGCAAACAGGGTCGAAAACTGCATCCTAATTTTTCCTTACCACCAATATTCAATTGCAATTTCTGTAATTTGATTCACTACTTTTCAGCATAAGTGGAAGGTATACCTGTCATTAGTTGCATTGCCTTTATAACTTTGGTACCTGGTGTTACCGTGATAAGCTTGTTCTACAATAGCCGACCATACGAGTTCACAGTATCACATTTTTTCAGTCGACATAAGAAAGACCATAAGAACATTAATTAGGAAGTGAAAGTACTAAATTTCAGAGATATTCTTGAAGAAACTAGTCGGGTATACCTCTTCAGTCATAATATCCCCAACATTAGTCGACTTTGATGATCTTCCTTGCACGATTATTTTCCTTAGGTAATCTGAGAAAACATTTAGAGTACGTTATCAAAACAAAATTGCATAGACCAAAGATGCTTCCTCCAGTGCTATAAAAGTTCTTAGGTAAGTAATTCTGAGGGGCCTTGTTTCAGCTTATAATCCGTTTGGCAAACTTTTAAATCATTTATAAGTGTGTTTGATGCACATTAAAATTGAATGAATGCATTTTTTTGTGATGTAATGGTGAATATGTGATTGAAAAAGAAGGAAAAATTATTGATGTGATGGAAAATATTATTTTATTGAAAAATGTGTGATTGAAAATTAGTAGAAAAATGAGAATGAAAATAAGAATATGACTAAAACAGGGGCACCGACTAAAGCTATATTATTCGAAATGGAAAAACGAAATGAAACTTAGGGTGTGTTTGAGCCACATTATTTTGGAAGAATGTATTTTGGAATAGTAGATTGATGGAGAATGTGTGGTTGAAAAAGAAGGAAACGTTATTGATGTGATGGAAAATATTATTTTATTGAAGAATGTATGGTTGAAAATGAGTAAAAGAATGAGAATGTAGGTCAAACAGGGGCATCAAACTTCATTTTCAATCACACATTCCAATGGATCCATCAGTACTATCTTCGCATGCACCACTCATTTCTAGAGGCTTAATTTGTAGAAACTGTAACGTACTAAATTAATTAAGAATCTAGTTAAAATTTGAGAAGTTTGGTCATTTATCTGTTCGTGATTAAATCAAACAACCTTGTAATTAAAATTGTTGAAGACGATAGAAATGCTTTAACAAATGCAACTATCGAGCATTATAGACTCAGTAAGTGCAAAAAACTTCTTCGATCTACCATCCACAGTTTTTTTTGTGGATCTCCAAAATTTTCGTTCTTAAATACGTATGCACCCAAGAAATGATGGCAACAAATATGTACAAGAATATAGGCATTGAACAAGGACAATTAGCATTTTTTGAGCTCTTTAGAAGGATAAAAGGTTGTAGTACAACACTTCATTACTTCCCCAGGGAGTACAGGTATATACCATACAAAAAATCTAATCTTATTAAGAAAAAACTTGGTGGGATCAACAGTTTAAAAATAGCTATACAAGGGCAATTACATGTTCTGACCTATGATCTATAGATTCTCAATTTGAACCCAAGAATTTAAACTTTACATCTTTCAGTAATAATACCGGCAACTGAAGAATTTAAACTTTACCTCTTTCAGTAATAATCCCAGCAATTGACCTTTGTTCCCCAGGTTTAACGACAACCAATGCTCCAACATTGTGCTGTGTCATCTGCAGTTGATAATTTCAGGATCATCATGTTAGATTCTACTCATGTTGACAAACCAATGGATCAAATATAGTAATAAGAGAATATATGAATTTAGTGGAACTCAAATGAAAGCTTCTATTGAATCAATTGTCAATGGTACATACTGACTTCACAGCATCATACACAGAGTCATCTGTTGTGCACCAAAGCCAGGACCCATCGTCACTTTTTCCCTTGGTTTTCAGAACGTCAGAAATCGTGGTGCTTTCAAAGCCATCCTCTTCAATACTGGCAGCTTGAGCTGACTCGTGACGAGCAAACAGAAGAGACCGCATGGCTGGATTCACCAAACGCACGTGTTGCAGAACAGCATTCTTGAGTACACTCCCACGTGAGAAGATCGATCGAATTCCTCCTTGCATATTGCCTAAAATGAAAGAAGTTCACAAACATTAAAGATCGTCTAGTTAACTCAGCAGCTGTTCTGCTCAAAGATTAGTGAACAGAGTAGCTCTTCTACACACAAAGACACTACAGATTAATCATACCATGTACACAAACCAATTTTTAATGCATTGCTTGCAAGGTTGACCAATGAAATCAAAGTTTGACCAGAGAATTCAGATTTCAAAAATGTTTTATACAGAAAAAGAACCAAAAATAAAAAAGAAGTAAATAGAACTTATACTGCTACAGTATAGTTTAGCATGCTTGCTTTAAATCTGCCGATTTCTTAGAGGTTCTTTCAGTTTACTTGGAGACCCTGTCTTTATCAGTGACCCATCTCCATATTAAGAACCTCAAACAAGTTTTCGAACCATTAATCATTTTCCAAAACATCTAAGATTATTTTCTTCAATATACAAGAAACCCACATAAAATAACTGCTTTTTTTCATGCAAAAAACACAAAATATACAAGATTCATTACTAACTTAAGACTGAACAAACTAACCTGAATTGAGATATTTCTTGAAGAGGGTTCAGTCCTACAAAATCAGAGCAAAGGGGAAAATCAAAAGACTAGGGATTTCAGTTCCAATGTGCCCAAGTTTTTAGCCAGCTTTCAATTAATAAAGCCAATTTTTAGCACTCCGATATGTGCAGCTTTTTTAAGTTATTTTATACTGGGGAGGGAGTCCTTGTGTAAAGCACACTTGTAAGTTGCCACTGGCACATAGTAATGGTATTCACGAAGGGATCATGACCAAAAGAGTGGCCGCCATGTGCATGTGTCTTCACATGCATCACATGATATAAACTCTAATTCATCTTGGAATTTCATAAGACGAGTAAAGTCATAAGAGTCATGCTGGTAGAACAATAGATATGCATTGTATTTGAAGTAACGCTGTTCAACATCATTAGCGTTAAGTACCAATTTATGTGATATTTACGTGATATTAAATGATGAATTCATTTGATTATTTGAATGTAAAGTCACATGACTCATTTAATTGAATTTATAAACTGTAGACATCTACATTGGTGTTTAAGCATCACTGATTTTAGATAGGATTATTCTTTAAAAAATTATCGAATAGTAATCTATAAGGGGTTTTTTTTTTTTTTCACTGAGGAAGAGTCATCTGTACTTAAAAATTAGCTTCTTGACATTATTGAATTTATTAATAAGTCACAGTTTGACCCCCATTATTTGATATTATAATTTTTAGAATATTTTTTTTTTTTTTAAGAATGAGTAGGTAAAAAGATTTTAGTTTACGTGTAATATGATTTTATTGTAGAATGTGTAGTTGATAAGTAGAGAGAAGAAAAATAAATTAATTTTAATGGGGCCAAACGGGGGGCTAAGCTCCAATTTGTCTCTCTTAAACAAAATTCTTTAATTTTCATACTCATTTTCAATAACACATTCATACAATAAAATATTTTACACGTAAACTCAGAACTTTTTCCATAATTTTTAACCACACATTTTCAAAAAAGTCACTATTTAAATATCATTTTTTTTCTACCGTCAGATAGTGGCTAAGTTAGACGGCGATAGAGACAGGTCTACCTGCACCAGAAAATGGCAAAAGAAAAAAATTATTAAAGAAAAGAAAGAAAATTAGATTAGACTTTTGTGCGCGAAAATTATGGGCCATCCGCAATATCTTGCGAGATTGATTATTAAAGCAGATTGTTTAATTTATAGTCATAGCATCTTTTCACATCATTTTGAAAATTTTAGAAAACCCTGTTTGCAAGAGATTTCACTAGTTATTTTCAAATAGAACTCCAATCAGATTGCTTTTTTCCATAATTGTCTCAGCCAAAAAAAAAAAAAAAAAAATTGGTTCTTCGATTCTCACTATAAGGCATAGTTTATATTCTAAAATTTTCTTAATAGAGAGGAGAGAAAAATAAAAATAAGAATCCGAAAGAATAGAAGTATTCCGCAATAGAAACAAAAGTAGACAAGCTTTGCGCAATTACCCAGGATAAATTATAAATAAAAACAAAAACCTGAGCATGTAGAGATGAGATAAGGTTGACTGATTGATTGATTATAAGACAAAAAATGGATAGGGGGGGGATAATGTTTTATTGAATAGGTTATAGGGACCACTAAAGTATTCTATTGTTTACGAGTCGATATCATGTTGCAGTTGCATTTGTAAAACATCCACATCACCTTACCTGAATTTGCGTTCGGTCAGCCGTCCCAACAAATTAAAATATCCACAACTTGGCCCTCTTCAATCTATTATGTCTCCATCCAAGACTGATGCTATTTGAACAGGGAACAACAATAGGATAATCCCTCCATCCAAATATACGAGGATATATTTAATCTTAGAGGTACGTTCTTTTATATTTTTAATATATCCATTCATTTAATGAATCAGATCCGAAGATTTGTGTTACAAATCAATTGACCCTTCAAATTTTGAACCTTTAAGTTGGGGTTGGACAAAAGAATCTAAATCATTGGAATCGACCTGAATCGATTGATTCGATTTTGATTCCGATTTCAAATGATTCTGGTTCTTGGAACCTAGAATGAGTAGGTTCTCATTCCAATTTTGGAACAAAAATTGAGAATTGAAATCATTAGAAACATTACTTCTTCTTTTTTTGAGGGTTTTTTTGAACAAAATTATAGCTTGATGACCTAACTAAGTATTAACCCTTTTTCAAAGTTCTCCCACTTAACTCCTTTTTTATTTTATTTGGTTCTATTCCAATACTACAAATGGTTCAACTATTAAAAAAATCATTGATTTTTGGTTAGATTCAGATTCTCCAATTCGGTTACAATTCAAGCAAACCAAATCAAATCACGCCCAGACCTACTTTGAGATCTACCATCTTAATTGATGTTTGTGGCGGTTGAGAGAGCGGCCATCTCACTCACCATGTTCATCCATGAAATCAATCTAAAAATACTTCTTGTACATAACTATTTACATAATGTTTTATATAATAATAATGTGTCAAAACGTAAGTGGTGAAGTTATTTGATTAATGAAATTTTGATCCAATTAAATCTCATCACATCATTTGTTGGTAAATCATTATATAAATTGTTATGTACATGTACCACAATCGAAGAAAAAAAGCAATGAACAAGGGACTAATCATTTACACATTTAAGAATAATCAACAACAGTAAAAAGAATTTCAAATTATTTCATGGATTCTTATCATGTCTCTTTCATCATAGCTTTTCCTTTTTTCTTTAATTACCAGAAAAAGCAGTAAAACATACAATCATAAAGTTAAGAAAATTCAAGCTGCAAAATGTACTGGTGATTCTGTACGACTGATGCTGCTCAGTGCCCACAAATAATTTCACTCGGACAAAAAAAAGTTGAAAGCTGATTCTTTCATTCTCGTCAGAAAGGAATAATACTCGCACAATTGAAAATTCAGAACAATATGCCTTCTATTTATTCTCCCACTGCCAGCCCAAACCCAATCCCAAACTTGTAATCTATTTTTCCAATGATCTAGCTGCAATGTACATTTGTTCCAGATGTTAGAAACAAAAAATGACTAGGGACTAGGAAACCAACAACTATGCCAGAATGAAGGGAGATTGTTACATTAGACACTATCTATGTTTGGCTAAGCTTAAAAGTAAGTCAAACTTAATTTCCTGATCAGGTCTTAAGCTTCATGATGGCAGATTAGTTTATTGGTAAAAAAATTATGCTAAATCTCAAGATTTAACTTAGATCTGATAAATAACGATATTTCACATCAACAATGCTTAATATAAAACGAGCATTGATGCTCATTTGATCATTTTTCTATACATATATGTTTCGATCTTTTACAATATGTTTGGTATTTCTTTCAATGGCTTATAAGTAGTGTGTTCTAGGGAATGTGGGGATAATAAGTAATTTTTATAAGATATATGGTAAAAAATACTTTTAATATTGCTTAACTTAAGGCAAGATGTGCATCGCTCTTGCGTAGCCCTAACTTTGAAAATGTTTGGCTATGCTCAAAGGATTTTGCTACTTTGATAGAAAAATTATGAGAGATGCAGTAACATAATCCCAGTTGACAATAGATGATTCGATATGAATGTTGATTGTGTTTAAAACGGTCCAATAATGAGGTACCACGTCAAGGATTATTGTTAATAATTATGTTACTGTAGCATGGTTGATGCTCAAAAGTATATTTTAAGTTTTGAGTGTCTTGAAATAACTAACGTTCGTTTTGATTCTTTGACGAGATAATGTGACATTGTTTGTCTTTTCAACAATGCTAAATGTACATTAAAAGTTTGATATATCGTTGACACTCTATTGTTTTCAAAAAAAGCGTTGGCGAGAAAGTGTGTGTTTTACTAAAACTGTTCAATGTGATGTCACCATATGGAACCATGTAAAGGATGATGAAAACTTAGTGTACATATACATGATTCTTGTCTTTTTTGAAACATTTTCACTATTACATTTTTCTCTTTTCTTTTCAACCCCATATTCTTTAATAAAATAATATTACGCAAACACATAAATTTTCCTTATTTTTTAATTATACATTCTTCATCAATTTACTATTTCAAAATGCATTCTTAGCCAAAAATAGATTCAAACAGGCACTTAGTGTCCAAAGTCCAAACGGCATAATCATTTTTGAAATATATTTGAATTTCTTTAGCCCTTGTTTGATCTCCATTATTTTCAAAATATATGTTTCTATCTTTGTTTCAACCACACATTTTTCAATAAAATAATATTAAACGTAAATTTAAATTTTTTTCTTATTTTTTAACCACACATTCTCCATCAATTTACCATTCAAAAATACATTCTTTGACAAATAATGTGGCCGAAAGAATGGCTTATAATCTCTCTATATTTGAAGTCAAACAAGTACTTGATTTGACTAATTGTCTCGAGATTAGTGGTAAAATGTTATTTTCCTATTCTCGCTTGAAATAATCCAACTACTATGACTCCTGCACAATGTTTGGTTTAGCTACATGCTTTCTTTTTTATAATTACCTCGATTTTCATCTACAAGTGCTATTTGTGTCAATTTCCCTTTTACCTTGGGCATCATTGAAGGACCAAAAGGCAGTTATGATACACCTCGTGCCTTTAGGCCTGTGCTTAAACTCAAAAAATTGTTGATATTGATACTTCCAACTTGAAAAATCAGTGGCAACCACCAACCAGTGTGTGGACAATAAAGCTTCCTCTCTGTTAAGACTCAAAAAGAAAAAAAATCTCAACCATTAAAAAGAAATGCTTGATTGAGCTCTAAATTTTTATAAATCAGAGTTCACAGAAATGGCAGCTTCGGCCGGAGGATCCATTGCTGTTTCGAGCTTTCCATCTTCTTCTTCATTCAGCCATAAATCCAGGCCGCGCTCCAGCCTTCCACGGGTATTCACAACTAATTTTGCATATATGCACATACACACTCAGCTTTCCATGTTACTTTTTTTTCACTAGTAATCTATTAGCATCGAGTGGCAATTGAGGAGGAACTCTATTAATGTAATTAACTAGCTTGACTCTCGAACGTACAAGTTTGAGAGTATGAACTCGCGATTCTCACATTCAAATTCTTGGATAGTTTCTGGTAGCCATGAATTCGGCACACCCTGCGTACACATTTTCACCGTTTTCGCGTAAAAACACCCTATGATGGTGTGCGACAATGTCAAATTTGGATATGAAAGAAACTTTTGTCTACGTGAAACAGGCAATTAAACTAGTCAGCCCAAGGCAGCGAAATATAGCCTGCTTGGCAGTTCAAGAATCACCTACATCCGCAGGTGGTTTCTTAATGAATCTGTGAAATAATGTACCAGTAATGTTACAAATAGATTTTGTTTTTCAAAATAGAAGTGGCCTTATCTTCCATTTATTTATAACTGTAAAACTAGTTGCTGCTGAAAAAAAGGAGAAAAGGGAGGAGAAGCCAGCTGAAGAAACAGCACCCTCGAAGCCAAAGCCAAAGGCTGCAGCCAAAGCTCCAGCCAAGGCTTTGCCTGATTTGATGGAAGAGGATGTTATCCCTACACTCAAAGCCGCTCTACAAGCTCAAGATGATATCTCGAAACTCGAACTATCTTTTAATGATAACAAGGTCAGCTCTATATATGGGATCCATACCTATAAACGCACACCATTCCGGAAGAAACAAACTTATTTATCTAAATTAATGTTTTCAATACGCCTTCTCAAGAGCAAGATTGAAATCACCACCTCCTTTTGTTCTAGTGACGCATTAAACCAGTACTTCATAGAAAAAACTCGTTAACTTTTAAAGAGGCACTACGTCTTCAACGAGAAAGGACAATAAAACCCAGTATTTTGCTGATTTGTGCTTCTTGAATGAAATTATATGGACAGTTGGAAGGTTCATTTCTTAAGAAGGGCAACCCTTACTCATTTTGGGCATTTTTCCCTGATGGAAATCTCACAGGTATGTCTAATATTTATAAATTAAACCATGCTTTGCTTGTTATACATATGATTGCTTGTTAAAACGAAACCCTTACTCAGTAGTTTCATGGTGACAGGTCCCAAAGGTTTCTCTCTGTCTTCGTATGGGACAGAAGTGAGCACTGTTGAGCCATTTCTAGTTGATGAGAAGAAACCAACAGCCAAACATGTTGTATTCTGGGTTGAAAAGCGTTTGGCTGCTCAAGGAATTATTCCAGTATGGAATGATTGACAATTCTCTGAGTAACAATACCTGCAACTTTTCATTTTTGTTGATGATGATCTAGCATCTTGTAAATGAAATTAATTTTTATATTATTTGCATAAAAAATAATTGATTTAATTTAGGAATATTCGCCTGATACTATATTTTCAGCTAATATAGATTATTGGAGCAAAATACAGTCTACATATACCAATCAACCAAAAGAAATTCAAAAATATAAAAGATATCATTGTATCTGCGGCCATGCAAGTAAATAAACCTCCAACTTACTTTTACCTGACAATTATGTACAGAACTAATAACCGTTTTACCCAACGAAATAAAATATAAAAAGGCTCTTAAAAATAAACAGTTCATAAAAAGTTCGACTCTGAACGGACTACCTAGGCAGTTTATTTCGCTATACATATATATGTAAAAGGTGCCAACTAAAGTGAAGCAGTCAGAAGCATCATTACTATCTAAAGGAAGGAGAACCTCTCAAGATTGATTTGGCATTGGCATCGACATCGGCATCCGCATCCACATAGATGTTTGAGGAAGAATGGAATTAGCAAGCTCTTCATTCAGTTTCACAGGAAATGGTGGCATCTGCTTTGGGAGTGCTGCCTTCTTTGCCTCAATCCTATAATTGGCATAATCTTTGTTATGATCTGTTATTATCTAAACGTGTACCATGTATATCTTCATATTGATGAGAGAGCAAAGAGAAATGATATGTATAATTCACGATCTCTGCAAGCATACCGGAATATAAATATAAACATTTACAAGACAACAGTATCAATGACTTGATCTCAATGTGCTTACTATTGATTTGTGTGTTTGATGGGGGTGTTGATGAGTACAAATGATTTCTACTTTCAAATGCAAAGTATAGGCTATGTTCATTCATTTTCGCATAAACTATCACATACAGACCCAAAAATTAAGACAGCTGCAAAAGGACCTTCAGCTATTCGTCATTTATGAGTTACCTTCCTCAGTTGTTCACGTGTTCTTTACTAAAGGGTACCCAAAAAAAAAATGTATCCCAGTCAAAGAAGGAAAGTAAGAAACAGAACAGGGTAAGTTTATTGTCTTTTTTCAGTAGCTGGAGGTTAGGCATAGGCGCATACCCCCGCTCCCCCCTCCCCTCCCCACAACACCCCTCTTAAGGTTGTACTCTTATTTTATGATGATAATAAAATATGCCACCATACGCGATTTTAATATTGGGAAAGAAAAAGAAAAAAAAAAAAAAAAGATACACAAGGGGAAATCTGGCTGGCCATTTGAAAATCTTCCATCGTCAAAGTGGCAAACCCCTTGGTGAACTTTGGCTACAATTCTCAGTCACCAAAACAAAATAAATAAAATTAAGAATGAAGAAAGAAATTATTCTCACATCTATTGAAAACAGGCAAACAATCAGGAACAACCAAAGTAGTACTTGAATAAAATGAAAAGATAATGGTAATGCGCTGCAGCAAAGGTGAGAAAGTATTTTGTACAAGCACGAAATTAGTGCATCTATTCTTTGCTAACGATCAAGTGATACCAAAAGAGATGTCCAACAAAANTTCTTTGCTAACGATCAAGTGATACCAAAAGAGATGTCCAACAAAAACACAACGCATAAGAGCAGTGTGCAAACGTACTCATTTAACATAGTTAGAATATTGTTTCGAGTTCGGCAGAAGAGGTTGATGTTCTCATGTATCTGCATCAAGTAGAACAAGAAAAATATGTCAATATCATCGGGTCACCACTAGAAATGATGCTTTGCTGCCATGCTGCCAATGAAACCAATAAATCAAAGTGATTTTAACTTGGGTGTATCTATTTGGCCTAGGCATTTAGTTTATAGAGCAGATGGTAATGCATACATCGAAATAGAACCCTAGTTAGAGATCCAATATACACAGTTCCTGGACAGAAAATGGGTAAATGTCAGACTATATGGGTATAATTGGTAGAATCTCTTTATTTCCTCAGTCAGAAAATCAAATAATCCTACTGACCTTCATTTTCTGAACATTCTTTGGTGTCGTCCTAACCTGAAAGAATCTAACTAGTTGTACACATTAATCTCCATGCTGCAACATCTAATATATGCATAGTCTGGAAGCCTTTAATCTTCACAAAAAATGACAAAGATAGGGTTTGTTTGGACGTCCAAACACACAACATTAACCATCTTTCTTTATAAATTAATCTCGGAATGGACAACTGCTCTATCAATGTACTTATCGGTCCAATTATTCTGTTGAAATACATCGAGCCAAGTAAATTACCAAAATAAATTATTCTGCTACCAGTAGAGCAATGAATATTTGAATAGCAGCTTGGACATCTATCAGCAACTGATGGAAGAAGAATATACGGGTTCTTGTGTTAAGTGGTCATTGGGTAGAAGCACATAATAGCACTCTACATACTTTTGCTTGCTACAAATTTCTTTTACAGCAGTTCAAAAACTAAATATAGATAACTGCAGATTACCTTGAGAGCAGCAAAGTTTGCAGAAATTTGATCGAAGGCTTGAGCATTTTGTTCAAGAAGCTGTCCAGTTGCTCCACCAATGTCTGCAATTAACAAATTTTATAGATCCTTCAAATATATAACCAAGGAACTGATCCATGAGAAGTAAAAGAAAAAATGGATATGACGCCAATGGCCCTGCTACCCTAGAGAGGGGAGGTAATTCCTCTTCATTGATTTTAATCTCATGTATGCCCTCTATTCTTTCACAAACTTCTAATAGGGATCTAATCAAGAAAACATTATGAAAAACGATAAAATTGACCCAAGTATGCAAAATTTCCATGTTGAACATCTACTTCCCCTCAAAAGATCATTCACACCATAAACGAAATGTTATTAATCACCTAAACCTCAACTGTAAAACATTCTCTAATTGCTGCTTTGAATTTGGAATCTGACATAGAGCTCAGGGATTGTTTTGGTTACCAAGGTCCAAGGTAATCTTGGATGAGAGCCACAAGTCTAGAGAAAGAGGGGCAATTTGCAAGAAAGCAAGGAGGATCACTGGTAACATACAAAGCTTAACATGAAATCAAGCCTGCAATTTTATGCTAATTACCTAATATATATATATATATATATATATATATATATCATTATTCCAATCGGTTGTGAAGAGGGAGTTGCAAATTGTAATACCCAGACCAGGAAA